>CM055278.1:29768166-29821110 GCA_029237695.1 Conchocele bisecta
ATGCTATTTGCACCACATATTTTATTTTCTGTGTTTCTGTATTGCTACTCATATACTAAATAGTACATGTACAATCCTATATTATAATCCTCGGGTTTGACAATACGAGACAAAAAGTGATGTGATTTTGTAGAAAATGTGAGATTTTTTTTATGAAAAATATGATCAGAAACTGATATTTTCTGTAAATGATCTCGAAAGTTCATGAAATTTTCTGGAAATGTTGTAAATATTTTTCCACATATATCGCACATGTTCTTAGATACAAAATCACGACTTGTACCATATTGTTATTTTTGATTTCCAAAGGTAATTATTCTAAAATGCTGTCAGCCCACGTTTTATTAAAGGTACATGCCCACTCAGTATGCACAAGGTGTTCTTTATATCAGAGACATCATTGGAGACATTTTCCGGCAAAATAAACATTTATTCACAGTTACCCCACGTATTGATTGTAAATTTCCACATTGATTTCAGGGGCGATAACCGTGTTTGCTTAAAATGTTAACGGAAATTAATATTTATTCTCTGTATTTAATTTTTGATGTGCAATGATCATACTTTATAATCTGTCGAAAATATTATTTTTTTAGGGTGATATATAGTGTAAATAATTAAAAATACAATGCAATACAAAATATAAAACAGCAGACGGGAATTCATATTCGTTTCCCGCATTATAATTGTCACTGTAAACGGTATATCTTATATTTGCAGCTCGGGATTGAATAGCCAGGATCGGAATACAGGGGGACCAGACACGGACCAACCGTTTCCCAGTCGATGTGGGTAGAATTCAGAATTAGAGTCCAGTCCCCTTTCTCCAGCCAGAGCTACACACGACAATCGACGCATATGATGGTGTATGAATGATCGACGAACGTTAGCGGGACACTGCCATGGTGTCTATATGGTTGTCTTGTTTCTTAAAGGTACATGCCCACTCAGTAGGCACAAACTGTTCTGTATAGGAATTAAATAAGTGTATAATTGTGTCACTATTTCGCCAGTTCTAAGAATTACGAGTGCCCGCGATACAGATATAATCATTTATTAACATTTATTTTACTGATAGTGACGCGCGGTGGTATCAGGCTATTTTTTATAAGCAAATGAGGAATGCTATTTTTTAATTATTTTCGACAGATTATAAAATATGATCATTGCACATCAAACAATAAATATAGAGAATAAATAGTAATGTCCGTTAACATTTTAAGAAAACACGGTTATTGCCCCTGATATCACTGTGGAAATTTACATCCGATATATAATGTATACTAATGCACTACGTGGGGTAATGCCGAATGTTTTGCAAGAAAATGTCTCAGATGATCTCTCTGATATAAAGAGCATTTTGTACCTACTGAGTGGGTATGTACCTTTAATAAACATTGTTCTGACAGTGCATGTGAGGATTATCGAGCGCGTTTGAACCTGTTTTATTGAGAGCCATGTGAAATGAGGAAAATATGTAAAGGATAAAAGTTTATTTCATCGTTATAGGTTTCTGTTTCACAATAATATGAGCGGGTACTTGCACTGATGTTGCAGTCTGCGCCAGCGTATGTTTCACGTCGAAAATTGCAATGCTTCCTGACGAGATGCCATTCACCTGAAACATTTTACGCCGATGCGGAGTGCAGCACCAGTGACATATGAAGATGAAATACTTGGCAATACGCTTTTCTGAAACAAATGTTTTAATCAAATTCTCGAATTGATCATACGATTCTCCTTTGTTAATTTCACACACATTTACATGTATTTACAACATTATCTTCAGATGTTTTCTATGGTTTATTTACACACAATCTGATATAAATAAAAGGTGTATTTAGGGTTTTTAAAATAAATTTCTAAACTGGACTTTCAAGCTAAAATGTTTTGACCACGAATATGCAAAAGCAATAAAACCCGGTTTATGAAGATGTACATTATATTGGAAACATGAATTTTGTTGTACCTTTCATAAACAATATCTACATGTACCTTGAAATCAAAACATTCAAGATTAATTGTTTGGTTTCAAGATATAAATATGGCATTAAAGCTTGAAAGTCCATTTTAGCCATTTATTAAAACAAACACCTATATAAATTATTTTAAACGTTTCGGCACAAGGCCTTTATAAAGGATTTACTGTCTACTAAATTCTAAGTGACATCCATTTTAAATTATTTATTTTATGTGAAATCTAAAATGGATGTCACTTAGCGTTTAATAGACACTAATTCCATGAAAAAGGCCTTGTGTCGAAAGTTGGAAGAGTTAATTCTTGGTTACTGAAGTATTGTTCAATAAATTAATTTCGGTTGGATTGTTTAATAAACTGTGATATAACATAATAAACTTGTCTTTTTGTGTTAGACTATGTCAATATGTGGCTGTGACTGATGAAATGGGGCTTATGGGTTATGAGACCAGTGTAGATACAGATCGCACTACATCCGCGCAATGCAACGCCCGCACTGCTTCTAACAATCAATATATATAATTATCAGACTACACGAGCATGCTATGTGATTAGGAGAGAACGGAGCCCCGCAGGGAACGTAGAATATTTATTTTTTATTAATTCGTTACCACGAAATAACAATTCGTTCAAAACGATTAACAATGGGAACGAATTGTTAATTCGTGGGAACGAATTGTTATATCGTGGAAACAAATTGTTAATTCGAGGGAACGAATTGATGAATTGAGGGAACGAATTGTCATTTCGTGGGAACGAATTGCTATATCATGGGAACGAATTGTTAATTCGTGGGAACGAATTGTTATATCGTGGGAACAAATTGTTAATTCGAGGGAACGAATTGATAAATTGAGGGAACGAATTGTCATTTCGTGGGAACGAATTGTTATATCATGGGAACGAATTGTTAAGTCGTGGGAACGAACTAATACAAAAAATCCATGTCCCCTAAAGGGCTCGGTAGGAGACACCGACCGCAAATATCATACTCCCCAGTTCTCCGATGGCTGCCACATATGACGAACCCGAGTTTATACCACATACACAGTGGACGTTCCATTGATCCGTAGAATGCGAGAACCGAACAACGCCGGCGACCAGGTGTTTTTTCATAGTTTGCAATGGAGACGATCCCTCTCTAAACCGGAAACACAGGCGGCCCCATTGTGTTTAATTCAGTTGGGTTTCACTACTAATTATGTCATTGTCATGTCTGTTCATGATTGGAAATGACAAGTACTGTTCACGGAGTGCTTAATTATAGTGGAACCTCTCTAACCCGGACACCCTGGGAACCTCACATGGCGTCCGGCTAAGATAGGTTACACTGTATCTAAAATGAAAACTCGCATGAAAATGAAAACGAATAATGACTCACATTTAAAATAATGTTTCATGTCATTAGTTACAAAGTGGTTAAACGAGGTCAGAGGTTTAGGAGTTGAGCAAGGAAGTCAAACATATTTTAAGTGTAGTCTGATATCATATTACTAATCACAAGGACAATGTACATCGATGACTGAGTAACATGAATAACAAAATAAGAACAAAATACACAAAGAACAGCGGTCCACAAAGGAAATAATCAGTACTTGAAATACGGAAAGATAAACAAATGTAACGAAGCCCCACAACTATTCCACAATGAATTGCCGAGAAAATAACAGTTCCTCTGAAACTTCGTTAACGTTTTTATATAATATATCTCTACAATCAAAGTCATTTTGACTTGACACTTCATGTGCGTCGTTTTTATATACAGCATCTTTATTTATTCTACCCATATATCCAAGGTCAATGTAATGACTTTGAAAACATGCATTAACGTTTCTGAAGAAAGACACATTGCACTTTTTGACTACCATATAGCCATGCAACCCTAAATGTATGTAAATAATTTGAAATTGCATGTACTTCAATGCTACCAGCTATATGTTTCTGACATACATACGACATGCATGCGCCCCCTCCCCCCACCCCCCGCCGAGATGAATGCACAAGAGGACCATCAATATACTCAGGGACTGACCATCAAGTTCCCGCGGGTCAATAGGAGACAGCAACGAGTGTACGAATAGTTGTATGTAAGTTTTAAGTAACATGACTCCAAATAGCGTGTGAACTCGGACAGTGAATTCGACTCTATTACGCATTTGCTCTGAACATTTCGTTAACTTTCGGTGTCATTCACGGAAGTACGAGATATCGCACGATTGTCTCATGTAGAAACACACACATTGGAGAAGTGTGCACCTAATGGGATCCAAAACGCCAGTAAAACACATGCCATGCCTCTAGCAAACGTTATATAGAGGATCTTACATGAGTGATGATTTAATATAGTTATTAAACGAGTTTACTGATTTCATAAGAAACGAGGCAACGGCGCGTTTCTTATGAAATTAGTCAATGAGTTTTATAAGCACCGTACCGAATTATCACACATATTATATTTTATTTATTACATAAGGACAGCATCATGCATTGAACATTTACTGATCACCAAACATGTTTTCTGTAACTGAGCTAATTTGCATATTTATTACACTACTGTCTGTTTTACGTTTTGCTGCCGATGAACTTTTGGCTATTAACACATTAAATCTTAAGAATATTTAAATGAACTACTTTTTTATCAATAACAAAAAAGTGAACTTCGGCCCCCAACAGACACGTATCATACAGCGATTAGGGGCGTCTATATCACGTGACATACGTACATTATATATGGCAGCCATACACAATTTGATATTCACTTTTCAAGAAGCGCATAATGGCTGACACAAACACAACCAGCAATAACGCGTACTCAAATGGAGACGTCCAGAGACCGTCCGGCTTCTTTGGTTGGATAGCTTGGATTTTATTTTTTGGGTGGCTACCCTAATTGTTTGGCTCAAAAAGACAGAGAGGTTATATGCCACGGGAGCATGGATCGAATAGGAGATAAAAGGTTTGCTACATGTTTACTTAAGTGTCGTTTACCAGTCTATCCCCAGTTTGACATGCGTATCCGTATGTATGTGTGTTAGCGAATAAAAACCAAGCTGATAAAAAGTAGTAAGGCCAAATCACATATCATTATATGTGACATACCATGTATCAGTTTCAAATGCGACGACGGTCACATTCGGTGACAATTGTGATGATGAGTTAGCGTTTTCAGGAACAAGCCATCGATTTGCATACGGTAGATGATACCATAAATGTGAATAACACATTATTAACACATCACTTTGTCGAATTTTGTCCCGCAACGAAGATATTGACATGGAACTTTCAATACACATGTATATCAGAACTATAATAAAAACTGTTTGCGATGGGGAAACAATGATACTTGTGCGTGGTGTTATCTGGATGACTTTTTTAAAAAAAGTGTTGTGAATTTATATTTTGGATGGACATTAAAGGTAAGTGAAATTTCCTATTCAAATTCCGTTGCACAAATCAAATACGCATTGATTAATATTCATATCCTCGTGTTTATCGAACTACACTAATATATTTTTCGCTATAACTTGGCAAAACCAAAGAGAATATGTCTTGAGCGTTTTGACACTATATAGCGCATCCAACGATATATACAGGGCTGGTAGAGTGTGTTTCTTAACAATAAGTATTGTGTACATCTTTCGTCATTACAAATGACGACTAAATGCTCTCATGTAACTTTTCATAAGTACATGTATTGTTAAACGTATACAGGTAGTTAACATATTACATTGAAACGTTACACATTATTAGAAGAATACAAACATATGTTGTGTTAACATAATTTAATCTACTTCATGCTGGATACGAGTTCACGCGTATTAAAATTTGCCAACATTTTCAATTTGTTTTATTTATCATTGAAAAATATATTGTTACCACTCATTTGAACCGTCTCGACAAAATGGTTCAACTGAGTGGTAGCAATATACATTTTGTTATGATAATTAATAAAAATAATGATTTCTTTCTACTAGGAAAATAGTTGATCTTTTGCATGAAATGAGGTAAACAATATAAAAGACGGCTCAAATTAATTAATGGTCACAACATACACATGTATCTGAGAAAATTACAAGGCATGATTTTTTTGCAAAATACGCATACGCCGAAAAGCGTACCTGGGAACGTAGAATGCCTTTATTGGTCTATTGTGACAATGGACGGAACTAGCTACTACGTCCCCTATGTGACTAAATGTGGTGACAATAATAATTATACACTTAATGTCTATATAAATAAAAATGTATACATTAACACGAATATTGCAAAGGTAAACGCATGTCATGGCATGCTCTCTCCACCGATGCCTACAGATCTTGAAGATTTATGTTCATATCCTCCTAATACACACCAGTTTTTAAATATGCATCCCGCATTAAGCAGAGATATTTAGTTTGTGATTAATATCAACAAAGCCCAACAGGCGCACTTGTTTAGAGGGATAGTATAAAGGTGTTGTTACATATTTCCAGCATTGAATAGCGAATGGCGTAGGTCTATACCAGGTATCCCGATAGTCGCTACGAGTCTCTAAATATACAAGTCACGCTGGGTCACATACACAACAAGAAACGAGGCAAAGCCACGAAGGACAGGTTTTTTCCAAGCATAGACACTTGGATAACATAATTATACCCACTTTTTGTAGACTAGATGGCCGTGGCCTGCATGTCGCGCCTTGGGGCGAGGCATGGACACTAGAAAAATAGATATAGTAGATGGAAAAACTTTAACGAAAAAACTTTAACCGAACACGGACGGAAGGACGGACGTATGCCAAAATGCATAAAATGCGCTTTCCGCAAGCGGGTGCGACAATGATGATAAACACCCATGTGAAGTATCAAGGTAATGGGTGAAGCAGTTGCAGAGATATAGTACACTAAAAAAGTTTAACAAACAAATTCAAAGTAATTTGACCTTGGCATTGTGCACAGGGGCCGCACGGTTGGCGGTTAGAATGAAAATATGGATGATGATAAACACCCATGTGAAGTTTCAAGGTAATGGGCGAAGCAGTTGCAGAGATATAGTATAACGAAAAAGTTTTAACCAAAAAACTTTAACCAGACGTACGTTAAAAAGTTAACGTTGAAAATGGCTGAAGTCAATTACGTAGAAATAATAGGTGAAGGTAAAGAAATGGTCAAATGTTGGATAGTTGTATGTGGTAGGCACCCCTTGGTTATGAAGCTGTGAAAGTTTGGTGGTCCTAGGTGGTACAGTACCAAAGAAATGGACTTAAACACGAAAACTTAACATTGTAAACGCGAAAACTTAACATTGAAAATGGCTAAGTCGACTGCGCGGAAAAAATGGGTCAAGTTAAAAAAAAAGTAACATGTTGGATAGTGATATGTGGTGGGCACCCCTTGATTATGAAGCTGTGAAACTTTGGTGGTCCTAGGGGGTACAGTACCAAAGAAATGGACTTAAACACGAAAACTTAACATTGTAAACGCGAAAACTTAACATTGAAAATGGCTAATTCGAATGCGCGGAAAAAATGGGTGAAGATAAAAAAAAAGTAACATGTTGGATAGTGATATGTGGTGGGCACCCCTTGATTATGAAGCTGTGAAAGTTTGGTGGTCCTAGGTGGTACAGTAACAAAGAAATGAACTCGAACACGAAAACTTAACATTCATTGTGGACGCCGCCCGCCCGCCCGCCGCCCGGCTTTTGATATGTGGTGGGCACCCCTTGATTATGAAGCTGTGAAAGTTTGGTGGTCCTAGGTGGTACAGTAACAAAGAAATGAACTCGAACACGAAAACTTAACATTCATTGTGGACGCCGCCCGCCCGCCCGCCCGCCGCCCGCCCGGCTTTCGCCAATCCAATAGCCTGGATTTTTTAAAAAAAAAACCTGGCTAATAAAACGATAGCTATTATCCTGGAATAATATATGATATAATATTAAAGGCAGACGAATGAATTTCTGAAATTAAATTGATGTGAAAACTGAATAAATAAGTTTCATTACGATCAGATTATACACCCCACCGGGCACATTTTGATCTACAAAAATACTACTCCGATTTACAATAAACGAGATACATGTCAATTTAATTCGTAGACAGGGGCGTCGGAACAGGTCAGGCAGGTCCGGCCACTGCCGGATCAATACTCTTAACATATTTGTAATTCATGTATAAAACAAGAATTCCGCGGAATCAAATGTCTCGCCTTGTCCCGCCGCCTTGACCTCGAGCCTGGGCCAGAAAGCAATTTTCACTGGCCCGAACATATTATACAAGTATTGACTAGTGAGCCATAGAATATCAGATTATATTCTATGGCTCACTAGTCAATAATCGTTTTAGTATATGATAATAGTCGGTATATAGCACTTACGACCTTATGCTACTAGACAACAAGAAACGAGGCAAAGCTACGAAGGCCAGGTTTTTTCCAAGCATAGACACTTGGATATCATAATTATACCCACTTTTTGTAGACTAGATGGCCGTGGCCTGCATGTCGCGCCTTGGGGCGAGGCATGGACACTAAACAAAATAGATATAGTAGATGGAAAAACTTTAACCAAAAAACTTTAACCGGACACACGGACGAACGGACGGACGTATGCCAAAATGTTGACGATATCGCGCTTTCCGCAAGCAGGTGTGACAATGATGATAAACACCCATGTGAAGTATCAAGGTAATTGGCGAAGCAGTTGCAGAGATATAGTAGATGGAAAAACTTTAACCAAAAAAATTTAACCGGACACACGGATGAACGGACGGACGTATGCCAAAATGCCGACGATATCGCGCTTTCAGCGACAATGATGATAAACACCCATGTGAAGTATCAAGGTAATGGGTGAAGCAGTTGCAGAGATATAGTACACACGCAAATCAAAGTAATTTGACCTTCACATTGGGCACAGGGGCCGCACGGTTGGGGCGTAGAATGAAAATATGGATGATGATAAACACCCATGTAAAGTTTCAAGGTAATTGGCGAAGCAGTTGTAGAGATATAGTATAATGAAAAACTTTAACCAAACAACTTTAACCAGACGTACGTTAAAAGGTTAACGTTGAAAATGGCTAAGTCAATTACGTAGAAATAATAGGTGAAGGTAAAAAAAATGGTCACATGTTTGATAGTTGTATGTGGTGGGCACCCCTTGGTTATGAAGCTGTGAAAGTTTCGTGGTCCTAGGTGGTACCAAAGAAATGGACTTAAACGCGAAAAGTTAACATTGACTGCGCGGGAAAAATGGGTCAAGTTCAAAAAGGTAACATGTTGGATAGTGATATGTGGTGGGCACCCCTTGGTTATGAAGCTGTGAAAGTTTGTTGGTCCTATGTGTTACAGTAACAAAGAAATGGACTGAAACACGAAAACTTAACATTGATTGTGGACGCCGCCCGCCCGCCTGGCTTTCGCCAATCCAATAGCGTGGATTTTTTTCCAAAAAAACCTGGCTAAAAATGGAAAAAAAGTTTAAAAAAAAAAGTTTAAAATGATTTTTTTCCCAAAAAAAAACCTGGCTAAAAATGGAAAAAAAGTTTAAAAAAAAAAGTTTAAAAATTAACAAAAAAATAATGCTCGCTACTGGAGCCCAGAATTTTTATAATAGTCCTATATGTATCTACATATCATATCTGCACAGGTCCACATATTGCCACAATATTGTCAACACAGTTTACGGAAATGTGATACCCAGGTATAATAATTTACCTGTATAAATTACCTGTAATAATTTAGCTGGACATTTAGTGGTCAAGCTGGAAATTTGCACATGCTTGCACATGCAGAAGTGTTCAACTGGAGAAGGCTATTGTTCTCTCTACAGGTAAGGTGTACAGAGCGCACGAGAAAACGGGTCTTCATGCATTAATGTTCAGTTTGTAGCACAGAAAGAAATAGAGTTTGACCTTGACCCTGGAGCTCGGAATTTTTTTTAATAGTCCTATATTCATCTACATATCATAGTAAAGGTATGTATAAAGTTTGATGACTGTAGCTGATAAGGTGTTGAAGTAATGACCGTAACACGAAAACTTAACATTGAATGATGACGACGACGACCACGACGACGACGCCGCCGCCGACGACGACGCCGCCGACGACGACGCCGGAAAAGCAAAACCTATGTCTCGCTTTCCGCTTCGCGGGCGAGACAAAAACCGGAATGTAAATATGTTTCTGCAATTTTCTCATTTCTTATCAAAAGTGTATGTTGTTACCACTCAGTTGAACCGTCTCGGCGAGACGGTTCAACTGAGTGGTAACAACATACATTTTGGGTGGGTAGCGAGGGCTCCCAGTAGATTTCGTCGGACCAATATTATGATGCTTCCGGCGCCCCTGGTAAATATACACCATAGTCTGTACAATGGTTATACACATGTTAAGATAATTCCATAGACAGTTACATATTGTAACATTGTATTCAACATTATTGACATATGTGGCTGTAGCTGGAGAGATGGGGCTTATGGGGTTTGTGACAAGTGCCGCTCCTGATAAAATAACATACACCTATAGCATTATAACGATCTGCATTGCTTGTTGGAAGCATGGCGAATGTTTCACTGATGAAATGGCGAACATTGAAGATCCTGATAAGTCTGTGCGGATGCACAGGCTGATCTGGACCAACACCGGTTGCAAAACACATAAGCCCCATTTCTCCAGTCACAGCCACATATATGTGTGAGTGTATTGCAGCAATTACCATATATTACCTTTAGGAGTTAATAACAGTAAACCAGTAAAAAGATAACACGCTGATGATTACTCGGTGTCCGCTTTAGATATATTCTACTCTATACGAATCTTCATTTATGAAACCTATACACTTTACTGGCTAACAAGATCTAAATGAAACGTTTTTATCACATGATAATATGTCCTGCTATTTGATTCGCTATTCGCTATTGGTACACCTTTTACGTCACTCAAATAAATGGCAGGTTCCACCATTCAATATATACAAATACACATGAACATATGTATTCAAGAACATATCAAATGTATAGACAGCATATAGCACAATGGGTAACAGAGTTGATAAAAAATCGTCCGATTCCAGTTACGAACTAACCCGCAACGTTGTAACACGGAAAGTCATTCATCACATGAATATGGCTATAATATTTTGAGAGGATTTTATATTCACTCTGCACATGTCGATAAAGACCCACGTGCTGAATGGATTTTAAACGCACCTGCATTTATTTTAATTAGAAAATGCGTATGTGGAAAGTACGCATACCGGTCAGCAGCATTTAATAAGGAAACATTTAAACTATATGAGTTTGTCGATGGAGTTTAGCTACACATTGATATTAATGGTAACTGTAGATACCATATGATACCGACGCCGACTAAATGGAGTACAGCAGTTAACTATACCCTTACGTTATACTGTAGATGTCCTAGTCAATATGCAACAAAGAGGCGATGATTATGGATGATGTTTGACAAAGTGAGTTAACCATTTCATTTTAAAATATAAATAAATGTATCTGACATTGCATTGACGGTTCCATTTAAATGTTGGTGAAATTACTGATTAATCGTAGAGTATATGTTCGCTTTTGTTGAAGACTTGTTGACTTCCAATGTTGGAAATATGTTATGGGTACTTTACTTAGAAACAACACCTATGTAAATGAGTGTATGAAAGAAATGTAATATGTGTGTCATAATATAGCTGAAGTTTCATGAAAGCCGTCAGTACTGTGTATAATACTACTTTGTTTAGTTTGGTAAAGCTTTGAAATTTGACATCTTCAATTTTTGTTACACAATGTCGAGGGTGTAACGCCTTTTTTAGCAACGGAATTGGCCACCTGGAGGCCGTTTAGCTAAACTTCGTACGACTAAAGTGTTCGTAAGTTCATAATTATGATAGTCTGTAAATTTCACATTAACAATGTTTTCTAGTAAGCAATTATTTGATTTACATGTAGCCTATGCTCAATAAATGTAAATCCATCAATGGAAAATTCCAGACGATCGTAATTTTGCACTTACGAACATTTTAGTCGTTTTAGTTTAGTGAAATGGTCCCCATGCTGCTATTGGGACACACAGGGATGCCTGTTTTTATCACAGTTACACATAAATAGTAACAAACATGCGTGATGTGGAAGGAAACGTGCTTCCAGTGGTTCACTTTTGTATGTCACCCATATTTAAGTTACTAGTATTGTGATTCTACAGTCAACATGGAGTCATGTTGCCCGTCTGAATATATATTCACCCAAAACACAGCCGCATATAGCTCCTGACGGGCAATATGACACCACATTGATTGTGTAGAATCACAATAACGTATTTGTCATACCGCAGGGGTCCGTTTCACTAAACTTCGTACGACTAAAATGTTCGTAAGTGCAAATTTGGGATCTTCTGGAAATTTCAATTGATGTATTTACATTTATTGAGATAGGCAGCATATGCTCAAAAAATGTAACTCCAATAATTGCTTTCAAGAAAACTGTTAATGTGCAATTTACAGACTATCATAATTTTACACCAATATTTTAGTCATACAAAGTTTAGTGGAACGAGCCCCAGATTCTTCGTGTTTCTCCTGAACTTAAATATACAAGTGTTGGAACATGTAAAACGGCTTACTATACAAGTGTTGGAACATGTAAAACGGCTTACTATACAAGTGTTGGAACATGTACAACGGCTTACTGTCTGTTTCACGAAACCTGCCATTTAAACAATGCGAAAAAAACATTTTCTTCAAAAATATTAAATTTTATTAAAATTTAAGAATGAGCCTTCTTTTTATTTCGTGAACTTTGGTCAAATATTGATTTTATTACGGAAAATGAGTTCTCTATGGGAACTTCTTAATTTGGGAAAAAGTTCAAAGTTGTCAATGTCAAAAAGGTGAAGGTCATATTAAGGGCAGCATGGATGTGTGACATTTGTCCACAAGTATCCTGTGTTGAAATATTTAAGTAATCCTTCAAGGAATATAGCAGTTATGTCAGAATTAAGAAACTCCGGCGAACTTCTTAATGTAGAAAAAAGTTCAAAGTTGTCAAGGTCAAAAGGTCCAGGTCATATTAAGGGCAGCATGGATGTCGAAACTCCGGCGAACTTCTTAATGTGCCAGACACACGGACGGATTGACGGACAGACAGACGGATACACAGTTCACACACTATATATATCTACCGAGACCGGAGGCATAAAAATAGAGAATAAATGGTATGTGGGATCCAAGTTTAATGTTTCAGGATTATACTGGTCAACCATTTTTGGCTGCCATTTATTTGTTCATTACTTGCTTGATTTAGATTAAATCAAGCAAGTAATGAACAAATAAATGGCAGCCGAAAATGTATATACCAATGTTACACTCCTGTCATCTCGACGGAGGAAATGTTTATGATTGTCACATTATGTTTAAAGCGTAAAGTGAACTATTTCTGTCTTCGTTAATGTGGAAGTAATGCACTTACAAGCACCTTTAACCCTTAG
This sequence comes from Conchocele bisecta, assembly GCA_029237695.1. NCBI lineage: Eukaryota > Metazoa > Mollusca > Bivalvia > Lucinida > Thyasiridae > Conchocele > Conchocele bisecta. The sequence goes on from CM055278.1 coordinate 29,781,616, forward strand.
ACCGCTACTCACAACAATTGTCGTTTGCTGTTGCTTTTATATCTTGCTTTATTTCTCAATAAAACATGGTTTGACAGCACTTCAGAATAATTTTCAATGGAAATTATTCTGAAGTGCTGTCAAAGCATGCTGTAAATTATTCTAAAGTGCTGTCAAAGCATGTTGTAAATTGTTCTAACGTGCTGACAAAGCATGTGTTTTATGATAAAAATGGAAAACAGAAAATAAACAGGAGACAACAATGTAAAGAAACCCCATTTGGGTACATATTTTACTACTTCATGTTTTATACCACACTCTACCTAAATTCGATTCGCTATTCGCTATTGGTACGCCTTTTACGTCACTCAAATAAATGAGAGGTTCCAACATTGAATATATAAATACACATGCACATATGTATTCAAGAACATATCAACTGTATATACGGCATATAGCACAATGGGTAACAGAGTTGATATAATTTCTTCCGATTCCAGTTACAAACTAACCCGCAAACGATGTAACACGGAAATACATTCATCAGATGGATGTGGCTATCTTATTTTGAGCGAATTTTATATTCACTCTGCACATGTCGATAAAAACCCACGTGCTGAATGGATTTTAAACGCACCTGCATTTATTTTAATTAGAAAATGCGTATGTGGAAAGTACGCAAACCAGTCAGCAGCATTTAATAAGGAAACATTTAAACTATATGAGTTTGTCGATGGAGTTGAGCTACACATTGCTATTAAAAGTAACTGTAAATACTGTAAATACCATATGATACCGAAGCCGACTGAAGGGAGTACAGAAGTTAACTATACCCTTACGTTACACTGTAGTTGTCCTAGTGAACATCCAACAAAGAGGCGATGATTATGGTGATGTTTGACAAGGTGAGTTAACCATTTCATTCTAAAATATAAATAAATGTATATGATATTGCATTGACGGTTCCATTTAAATGTTGGTGAAATTACAGATTAATCGTAGAGTACACGTTTGATTTTGTTGAAGACTTGTTGACTTCCAATGTTGGAAATATGTTATGGGTATTTCACTTAGAAACAACACCTATTTAAATGACTATATGAAAGAAATGTAATATGTGTGCCATAATATAGTTTCATGAAAGCCGACAGTACTGTGTATAATACTATTTTGTTTAGTTTGGTAAAGCTTAGAAATTTGACATTTTCAATTTGTGTTACACAATGTCGAGGATGTAACGCCTTTTTTAGCAACGGAATTGGCCACCTGGAGGCCGTTTAGCTAAACTTCGTAAGTTACTAGTATTGTGATTATACAGTCTATATGTCCGTCTGAATGTATATTCACCAAAAACACAGCCGCATATAGCTCCTGACGGGCAATACGACACCATGTTTAATGTGTAGAATCACAATAATGTATTTGTCATACCGCAGGGGCCCGTTTCACTAAACTTCGTACTAAAATGTTCGTAAGTGCAAATTTAGGATCTTCTGGAAATTTTAATTGATGGATTTACATTTATTGAGCATAGGCAGCTTATGCTCAATAAAAACTAACTCCAATAATTGCTTTCAAGAAAACTGTGTTAATGTGAAATTTACAGACTATCATAATTTTACACTTACGAACATTTTAGTGATACGAAGTTTAGTGAAACGGGCCCTAGATTCTTCGTGTTTCTCTTGAACTTAACTATACAAGTGTTGAAACATGTAAAACTGTTTCACGAAACCTGTCAAAATTGTACGGTCATTTAAGCAACGCAAAAACAATATTTTTATTCGATAATATTAAATGTTATTAAACTTTAAGAATGAGCCTTCTTTTTATTTTGTGAACTTTGGATTGATTTTATTATGCAAAATGAGTTCTTTATGGGAATTTAACATGGGGAAAAAATAGGTGAAGAACATGGAGGAGTCGAAAAACGAAAAACGACTTGAGTCTGAAATCTAGCTAGATAGCTTGGAAATGATCTAACTAAGAAAACAAAAGTTACATTTTGAAAATCAGTCCACTATTTCTGAAATTAGAAAAATGTTCCCCATGTTAAATCACCATAGACATCTTCACTCTCTGAATATGTCTATGGGGATTTAACATGGGGAAATTGTTTTTTCGCAATAAAATCAATATTGGACCAAATTTCACGAAATAAAAAGTAGGCTCATTCTTAAATTTTGCTATAATTTAATATTATCGAAAAATATATTGTATTTGCATTATTTATTATTGGAACGAATGGCCTTTTTGTGGAATTTATCGGGGTATAAACTTGGAAAAGTCGCGGGAATACTGGACGAAGGCCGGAAGGCCTCGTCCAGTATTCCCGCGACGTTTCCAAGTTTATATCCCGATAGATTCCACAAAAAGGCCATTAATTACTTATAATTCCAGCATTTGAAATAAATTCATCAGGAAAATGTGTTTATTTTCCGTTTTCTTAAGAATTATTTTAACTGTGCCTCATTTTTACGGAAAGTAGTTTGGCGTGGGAGTTGATATTGGGCACAGGGGTTGCAGGGGTTGAGCATGAATGAAAATATGGATGATGATAAACACACATGTGAAGCTTCGAGTGAATTGGCGAAGCTGTTTCTGAGATATAGTGTTCTTAAAAACTTTAACCTTGGACAGAGACTTGCTACGGGCCAATCAAATGTTAGGGAATTGTGTAAATATTTTTGTGCTGGAATTATATAACCGTAAACAATGGGACGTCCTGGCGTTACAAACATCGCTTGATGTCAGTCTGACAATTACAAATTCGTTTAAAACTTGTCAAGGGATATAGAAGTTATCACACAAATGAGAAGCTCCAGTGAACTTATCTATGTGTGGCATTTGTGCACAAGTATGATGTGTTTAAATAGTTAAGTAATCATTCAAGGAATATATAAGTTATATGACAGAATTGATAAACTCCGGCGAACTTCTTAATGTGGGAAAACGTTCAAAGTTGTCAATTTCAAATAGGTCAAGGTCATATTAAGGGCAGCATGGATGTGTGGCATTTGTCCACACGTATTCTGTGTTGAAATATTTAAGTAATCCTTCAAGGAATATAGCAGTTATGAATAATTGAGAAACTCGGCGAACTTCTTAATGTGGGAAAAAGTTCAAAATTGTCAAGGCCAAAAGGTCAATGTCATATTAAGGGCAGCATGGATGTCGAAACTCCGGCGAACTTCTTAATGTAACAGACACACGGATGGACGGACGGACAGACGGACACACAGTCTACACACTATATGCCTCCGCCTCTACCGAGACCGGGGGCATACAAATACAGAGAGAATAAATGGTATGTGGGATCCAAGTTTAATGTTTCAGGATTATACTGGTCATACATATTTGGCTGCCATTTATTTGTTCATTACTAGCTTGATTTAGATTAAATCAAGCAAGTAATGAACAAATAAATGACAGCCAAAATGTATATACAAATGTTACACTCCTGTCATCTCGACAGAGGAAATGTTTATGATTGTCACATTATGCGTAAAGTGAACTATTTCTGTCTTCGTTAATGCGGAAGTAATGCACTTACACGTACGATTATATGAACAGAAACCACATTTGGGTCCATATTTTACTTCTTCTGGATTTATGCCACTGCCTACCTAAATGACTCATTCTGGATGTATGCCACTCCCTACCTAAATGACTCATTATGGATGTATGCCACTCCCTACCTAAATGACTCATTCTAGATGTATGTCACTCCCTACCTAAATGACTCATTCTGGATGTATGCCACTCCCTACCTGAATGACTCATTCTGGATGTATGCCACTCCCTACCTAAATGATTCATTCTGGATGTATGCCACTCCCTACCTAAATGACTCATTATGGATGTATGCCACTCCCTACCTAACTGACTCATTCTGGATGTATGCCACTCCCTACCTAAATGACTCACAGGGAAGATGTGGATGCGGGCGTAACACAAACAACGCAGGTGTATTGATAATATAATTAGTGTTTATGATATAAATAAACAACAAGTTTTGAGCTGGGTGAAAACATTTAAACTTTTAAACGTCCAAATATACTGGATACCGGTATTTTTGGACTTTAAACCTATGTATCGCCGATAAATTCTACAAATATGTCAATTATTCCTTGTAAGTTCAATACAATTCTATCTGAAAGTGATTACAATTATTTCCAATACTATTTATATTTATAAAAAAAACTAAATCCACATTGTAACAAACGTGTCATCCAACGTTCACGTGCATTATTTAGTATGATGTTAAAATCAGTGACGTGTGCATATCGAAATAGCAATATGGTGGAAATCAGAACGTCGATCAAAACAAGGGGCAAGTGAACAAATAAACGTAATGTGTCAGACCACGAATTCATACATGAATCATCTCCATTACAGTTAAAAGTGTATATCGATTCCAAACGTGAAATGTGAAGATAAAAAAGAGAAACAGATACTTACATTTGTACAGTTTTGTCGAAAATGTATACAACGTGTGATTTAAAAAAATTGTAATCGCTTTGAAATAGGGTTAATCGGAATAAATAAGGTTTCTGGGCGTAGCCCAGTATACATATAGATGGACGTTCAAATAATAAAGTAAAATGTTATTTAATCATGCAATGACCTCCTGAAATGTACCCGGATGTGGAACACTACGGAGCCCCGCAGCGGACGTATAATTCTTTTTTTTTATAATTCGTTCCCACGAAATAACAATTCGTTTCCTCAATTTAACAATTTGTTCCTACGAATTAACAATTCGTTCCCTCAATTTAACAATTCGTTCCCTCAATTTAACAATTCGTTCCCACGAATTAACAATTCGTTCCCTCCATTAACAACTTGTTAATTCGTGGGAACAAATTGTTAAATCGAGGGAACGAATTAATAAAAATATAATCCTTGTCCCCTACGGGGCTCCGTAGAATCGGTATGCAATTTCTGCAGAATTCAAGGGCAACTTGCGAGAAGGATGCTCCCTTATTACGATGACCCCTGGGTCATCGTAATAAGGGAGCATCCTTCTCGCAAGTTGCCCTTGAATTCTGCAGAGGGTCATCGTAATAAGGGAGCATCCTTCTCGCAAGTTGCCCTTGAATTCTGCAGATCACTCCGCTGGATATATTACCTACCAGGAGTTATTTGTGACCCACCATGACAAAATAGTTTTCATGGCTAGACGGAGGTAAATCCAGTCACCTATTTCACCAAAATTGCAAAGTATACTTATCTTGCTAAGTACACTTAGAGCGAGAAATTTAAATTTAAGGATAAATTTATTAATTATTATTATACTGAATTTATTACATTATCACAGCCAACGGATTCGATCCCGTATTCAACCTGCTGCATTGGGGGAACATCCTAAAATCAGAAAGGAATATTTACATAAAAAAATATATTATATATTCAGCCCTGAAATCAGAATAACCTGACCTGGTAAATGGAGTAAGACGTGGGTTGGGAGCAAGGTGGTTTTCATGAAAATATATTCTTTTATTTTCAGTTTATTATTTGCATTATTGATGATTGTGTATTTCAGACAGAAGACGACAGAAGGCAGTAAAAGAAAGAGGTTTGCTACAGACAGAACGTCTACATTATCTCCAGACATCGAAGCAGCTGCAAGAACATTGAGATTGACCACACATGTACCTCTCGTGCAGCATGGACTCCATACTACGGTAGAAATCACTTCAAATGACGTTTCGGAGTCATATCACATCCATATCTACGAAGTTCAGAAGTCTCAAGATTATTTACATACTTATTTATCATTTATAATTTAAGGCGTCCATCAGTTCATTGACTCTTCAATGTTAGTATTCGGAATAAAGAGGTAATTTTATAAAAAATAAACAGGTCAAGAAATAATTCAGAAATATTACCGGTTCATTTGAATATATACAGTTTGCACATTGCGAATGCACAGACTTATCTGGATTTGCACTGGGCGCAAAACACATAAGCCCCATTTTCTCCCCAGTCACAGCCTCATGTGCCTTATAACATATTATTACATAAAATATACTTTCATAGTGAAATGACACGGTATAATACAAATTCATATTTCACTAGCGTAATAAATATGCAAATGTGGTCAGTACAGAAAACACACTAGGTCCAACGTATTGTGATGTGCTTATACAATATTTTTTGTTGATTTAATATGAGATTTATTAAACTCATTGCCTGATTTTCCAAGAAACTCGGCATAGCCTCGTTTCTTATGAAATCAGTAAACTCGATTAATAAATATCATATTATATCATCACTCATGTACAGTAGTTAAGATTTACACCTTCCATAAGTTCATAAGAGAATCGCCCATTCAATGTGTAGAGTATATATATAGCGATTTACATTTTGCCCTCCCATTTACGTTTATTGGTGTCAGTTAACATTAAGTGTGAACAGAAAACGGAAAATGATAACTTACTGATACTTTCACTAATATGAGACGCGATGCCTCAGTAAACATATTATGACGCCATGACGTGACGACGTCACTTTTTTACGTCCGTGTCTGGCCTAGCCTTTCGCGCTTCCTGTCCATTGTCTATCCGACTGTATCGTTCGTATATTGTCATCCCGATGATGGACTTTCTCTCATCATCAATATCTCGTGTTTTGTGTTAAAATAGAAACTTTAATATAATCTCTTGGTTTGTCCAGCATATTCTCTTACACAGAGCTGGCAGTCGTTAAACTACGTTATTTTCGGTCATGATGTCAGATGTTTGTAATATTTCGTCGCATACGAAATGTTAAATAATGTCGCTATTATTCCCCAAAATTATTTCAGACAGCAGCAAACAACAGGGAAACGCCAACATTTCTCACTCTGCCTTGAAAATTATTCATATGAAATTACATTACTTGGGCCGCAATCCAAAACATGACGTTACATTAGCAACTGAAACACGAGCTATGAACATTATGCTCATACTTTGTCTTGGCCTAATGGGAAACATTTAGCCAGGCTACGAGATATCCAAATTTGGTTGACATGTGATAAAACATGACAAATCTATAGGACTTGTCCGGGTATTTTATCATCACCCTTTGTATGCGCCGTTGATAAAGTCGTAATTTCGACGGTATTAATCTAAATCGTCATATATAAGTTTTTAACACGCGTCATAATACTTCTAAAATAAAAAATAATTGGGATACATTGATAATTTTTGCTGCATATGGCTTTTAAAAGATGTACAATTCAGAATGCGCGAAAGAGTGAAAACTGAAAATTTTCGAACGGCGCGGCTCATATATACCAATGCCTTACATGAGACCCAACTTGTACTTTTTATATTTTACTTTTTCATGGTTTTATTCCTTAAATAATTGGATGAGCAGGGGCCGCACGGGTCCTTAATGTTAACGCCATGCTTGCTATGGCTACTACAGATTGAGAAAGTGTTTTCTCAAAAATACAAAGTGAAAGAAAAACACAAATTAGTATTAACAAAACGACAAAAATATAATGATTTTCAAATATTGTTGTAAAGCTTATATCATGAAAGAGGGATCATGTGTACACATGTTTGAGCCCACACATAATAAAACATTATATACAAGGAGGTGTATTTAGGGTATTTATTTGGAAAAAAGTATTTATTATATACCTACCCATAAAAAACATAGTTATACGATGTAAATAATAGTCATATGTTCTCATCGATGAAATAAACAACTTCCGGTGAAAATACGACTACTTCCGCTATCTATATTCATATTCTGTATTCAGAAAAATAAGGCGCAAATAGGCTGCAAATACACATTCATTACCGTATACAGTCTAAAAGACTGTTAATTTCCATGGAGCGGTATATAATAAATAGAAATTCATATTTTTGCAACAAATATGACATATATGTCATATTCGTTGCAAAAATATGACATGTATGTCATATTCGTTGCAAAAATATGAATATCCTCTATATATTTACAGTGTATGTTCATTTTCAATTACTGGTGATATCTTTATTTATCTCATTATACAATTGGGACACGCCATGTAATTTTGTACCTTCGGACATCCGAGAAATTTCATTAAATACGTTTACAAAATTTACAATATTTTTCATAAATATAGTCAAAAATTGACAAAAACTTCAGAGTATATAAGGAATATAATTCCGCAACTTTTGTCGTCATTTACGGAAAATATTGTACATTTTGTAAACGTATTTCATGAAATTACGCGAATGTCCGAAGGCACAAAATCACATGGTGTGTCTCAATTAGATCGTTTCCATCCTTTCGTGAAAACAGGGACGATAACAGTTCTTCATAATGTTAACTGATCCTAATATGCATCAACTGTATTCACCATTTGCTTTGATATTACCATCTTTTATAACGAGCCCATGTTAGCATATATTTATGTGATCCAGTACATTGGTTCATTCAAATAAAACTACATTTATTCGTAAGCGACTGACGTACGTTACACCAACAATACTTCAAAATTAATTAGTAATACTATGTCGAAAACTGACATGTTTATGCTTTTAGCTGGCGATATTGTTGCACACATATGATGAACACACCCAGTGTGACACTAAAATAATAAACAAATTGTCCATGCCGTATATGGTGTGGCCAAATAACTGATAGGACACAAACTATAACAAATCAGATCACATGAATACTTTATGTTGGGATGAGGCTTAGTTACAAGGTGGTTAAAACAACAACAACAATCACTGAAACTTCCAGAAGCCCTCCGATTCAAGTACGTATTATTTTATGTTGTCCTTATTATGTAACGGACTTTGATTACATAGTGTGCATCAAACGCGTCTTGTTAAGCTGCATTTGTTGGTCTCGGTACTTTGGCCCTAACAAATACTGATATGGAAATCGATTTTTCGCAAAAACGACAGAAGTATGGGCAGAACTCCCGGGACCACCAAATGCAACTCATAACGATGCGTTTGCTGCGCCATATTTCATACAAATCCGTTGATTATTAAGGAAAATATCAAATAATACTTACTTTGAGTTGACGCGCTTTCAACACTTTCAGCCATTGTTGTTGGTGTTGTAACCACGTGATCATGCACCTTGCTAGTTAGGTAGTACATGCATATGTAACGTGATGACGTCGTGCCGTTTGGCGCCATTTCTCTATGACGTGATACATGTACCAATGCAGTTATAAAACTAAATTGTGAAGAAATATAAATAAGCTGCGGTATGAATGATGTGAACACATGACAGACACTTTATGTTGAATACAGCCGCTGCAATAAAAGACACGAACGTAATATTTGCAAACTCAATACATGGTTTTGTATTTCTGTTACCAGAAGGCAGGTTCAAAGTTAGCTACAATAATTCGCCTCCGATATGTTATCTACGGCTACATTTTGGCCCATTCAAAAAATATGAGCAACCGAAGTGCATACCCAAACCTGTTGATGTTATGTCAAAATTTAATAAACTGTATATTTTATACCTGTAAAAAAATAATTGTTGATGTGGAACTAGTAAACTGCCAACAATTATAGAACAGGGAATCATTTTCCAATGGAAGCTATCTTTTCTCTAGTTGTTGTTCAACATTCAACATAACGAACACCTTGACACGGTAAAATAACCAATTTCTGCAAGTGTATGTTCTTTATAATAATTTATTGATACAGCTTTGAAAGTTTTATATCGCTAACATTTCAAACACACCGGATAACCGATTGCAAAAAAAGCACTCTTCCATGCGTTACATTAAAGAGATGGGGTTAAATTGCTACCCTCACGAAAGGTATGGAGCCGGGTAGTAATCTTGTTTCTAGTTCACAGCGTGAATTGCAAATGCGATGTTTCTTTTGAAATGCAGACTAAAGTTGCAAATTACGTTCCGAACAGACCTCATACATAATAATTAGAATATAATTGAACATTCATGGACACAGAGAGTGAATGGGCTGGTTTGCTGACAAACTTGTTTTGATGACCTAACCATTTAACCGTATCAACCCACAGGTGACTGAAATGAATTCGCCTGTTAATATGGTCTACAGTATAAGTGTTATTTGTATTAGAAACCACATGTACGTCACCAGGGGTACGTTTCATTAACTCCGTAAGACTAAACTGTTCGTAAGTGCAAACTTATAATAGTCTGTACATTTCACGTTAACACTGTTTTCTTGTAAACAATTATTGGATTTACATTTATTGAGCATATGCTGCTTATGCAGCCTATGCTCAATAAATGTAAATCGATCAATTGAAATTTCCAGACGATCCTAAATTTGCACTTACGAACATTTTAGTCGTACGAAGTTTAGTGAAACGGGCCCAGGTGATTAGAATAAGTTTGTGTAATCAAGAATTTGCAGTGATAGTATATATGATACGAGCCATTTGACTTTGTACTGACATGTAATATGATACACAATTTTGTCATAAAAACTATTTACAAAAATTATGATATTTTCCAGAAATGACAATTAAAGTTGACGAAAGCAAATGTGGAATAGAATTTCGGTATGACAGTTTTGTCATCTTTCGATGTCATCTACGAAAAATGTCAGTCTTCGTAAATATTTTTTCATGAAAACATCGCCTATCTTCTAAGGTACAAATCACATCGATATTTTCATATGGCCAATAAAACGTGTGAATGTTTGTTTCTCTGTGACTTACAAGTCGCCCTGTGTTACATGCAAAGAATTCGGGTTACTGGTTGTCCTGTCGATACTTAACATGAGATAGAGTGCCTTTAAGTTCGTTTTCATTTAAGTAAAAACCTCACTCTCTGAAACTGATCGAATAATTTTATTTGACGAAATTCTTGATTGTATAACGGATAATGACGTGGAGGAGGACTGTTTCACTTTCCCTCAGTTGATTATATTGATACTTTTGGACCTAACTTCAGTAAACATTTGTAGTATCTGACATCATTAAACATTTCAAGATTAAAGGCACTGTGTCTCCGATGCTGTTTCAGTCATACATTATACTAGTATGTGTTATCTAACAATCGCAACATTTTATTTGATCGAATATTAAATGTTTGCGTTGTATGCACGTATATACTATCAGAACTTGTGTGATACATATGGAAGATAATGTTGGTTATGCATTTTCGCTTATAACTACCCGTAAGAAAAAATGTACATTTTGTTGTTGTTGTGAAATGACCAATAAGTACCAACTAACGTTTTTGTTTCCATTCCCATTGTTTTTCAGGCGACGTATATGCACAAATAAAATAAATACAATACAGATCTATAATTACAATAGATCTAGCCTTTAACAATCACTGTATGTCATAGCTGACACCGGACACCAGTGGGCCGTTTCACTAAACTTCGTACGACTGAAATGTTCGTAAGTGCAAAATTATGATATCCTATAAATTTCATATTAACAATGTTTTCTTGTAAACAATTATTGAATTTGCATTTATTGAGCAGCATATGCAGCCTATGTTCAATAAATGTAAATCCATCAATTGAAATTTCCAGACGATCCTAAATTTGCACTTACGAACATTTTAGTCGTACGAAGTTTAGTGAAACGGGCCCAGGTGATTAGAATAAGTTTGTGTAATCAAGAATGTGCAGTGATAGTATATATGAGACGAGCCATTTGACTTTGTACTCACATGTAATAACCGGACCCCAGAACTTTTAAAAACGCAGGATGTGTATCTTTGTTTCTAAATTGTATGTTGGTGTGACTTGCTTGCTGTGGATGTTTGATTTGTTTATTATGAAGATATTATAGGAATTAATGGCCTTTTTGTGGAATTTATCGGGGAATAAACTTGGAAAAGTCGCGGGAACAAAAAGGCCATTCATTCCTTATAATTCCAGCATTTGAAATAAATTCATCAAGAAAATGTGTTCATTTTCCGTTTTCTTAAGAATTATTTTAACTGCGCCTCACGGTTACGGAAAGTAGTTCGGCGTGGGAGCTTACTGGGATATAACTTTTGGACAGATACTTGCTACGGGCCAATCAAATTTTAGGGAATTGTGTAAACATTTTTGTGCTGGAATTATTCCTGTTTATGTTTGTATTCGTATACTCCCCCCAACGGACAAAAGGAACTTTACGTGACGTTTACGAGCAGTGTAGCCCCAAATCAGCCTGCTCATCCGCGCAGTCTGATCAGGGTATACACTGTTTGCAATAGACGTAATAGCCTTAATATCACCGTGAACTAAATGATTAGATCATCTGGGAACCATGGGGCTCTTTTCACTAAACTTCATACGACTAAAATGTTCGCAAGTTTAGTGAAACGGACCCCATCTTTCTTTAAATTGTCTTCAATCATTAACGTGGTTCACTAATTCTACCTTTGTCCACCTACATGTAAAGGTAATAAATCGGAACGAACATACCGAACATTATTTTATTGTTGCACTTACGAACTTCTTAGTCGTGTGAAGTTTAGTGAAACGCCCCCGAGGTCCGATCTTATATAAGCTGTACATTGTACGTGCGGTGTTATGCATCAGGGGACAGTTTCACTAAACTTCGTACGACTAAAATGTTCGTAAGGGCAAACTTATGATTGTCTGTAAATTTCACATTAACATGTTTTATTGGATTTATATGCATTGAGCATAAGCAGCCTATGCTCAATACATGTCAATCCATCAATTTAAATTTTCAGACGATCTTAAATTTGCACCTACGAACATTTTAGTCGTAAGAAGTTTAGTGAAACGGCCCCCTGTTCGTTTATTTCACGGACCATGCCAGTAGACTATGTACAGTAAATGCTACAGGGTATGGGATCACGTGATTTCCGAACGTTTCCGAACATGATTTTCATACTTTAATTTCCGTAGATTTTATTTAAATTACTATTACTATCTCGTAATTAGGACTTAATATCTTATAATTAGGACTTAGCATCTCTTAATTAGGACATACTATCTGTGTAATGCTAAACATATGTTATCACCTAATTAGGAGATACTAACTCCTAATTACGAGATACTAACTCCTAATTATACTTACTCCTACATAGGAGATACTAACTCCTAGTTAGGAGATAGTATCTCCTAATTAGAGATAGTAAGTACTAATTAGGATATACTAAGTCCTAATTAGGAGACATTATCCCCTAATTAGGAGTGAGATAAATATATTTAGCATTGGCACCAGGATGAACCCATAGATATGAGCTATGAGATTAAAACAAGCCATTCAATAAAGGACAGCCTGTTCCGCATTTACCGTCAGTACATTATATAAGGAACTCTGCAGTAAAAACATCTAAATGACATGACGTCACGCCGTTCGGAAACCACGTGATCCCACACCTTGTGATACAAACGTTCCTAGTATAGAGTGATAAGTAATCCAACAACTAACCCGAATTTCCCGTCTGTAACTTACACGTGCATGTCCACTCAGTAGGCACACACTGTTATTTATTGAAATTAAAAAAAGTGTATAATTGTGTTACTATTTCACCAGTTCTAAAAATTATAAGTGCCTGCTATACATCAGTTTCCGTACAACAGAATGTGCTGAGCTATCATGCCATTTATTAGAGAAACTTATCACTGCTTCGTTAAGTTTAGCATATACTCTGTGTTTTGTATACCGTTATTATAGGAATGAATGGCCTTTTTGTGGAATTTATCGGGGATATAAACTTGGAAAAGTCGCGGGAATACTGGACGAGGCCTTCCGGCCTTCGTCCAGTATTCCCGCGACTTTTCCAAGTTTATATCCCCGATAAATTCCACAAAAAGGCCATTCATTTCTTATAATTCCAGCATTTGAAATAAATTCATCAAGAAACTGTGTTTATTTTCCGCTTTCTTAAGACTTATTTTAACTGTGCCTGACGGTTACGGAAAGTAGTTCGGCATGGAGTTTACTGGGATATAAATTCTGAACAGAGACTTGCTACGGACCAATCAAATGTTAGGGAATTGTGTAAATATTTTTGTGCTGGAATTATACGTACATAATGTGCTGTTCAATCATACTATTTATTACAGAGAGTATTCATTAATGAGTTAGTTTAGCATGTACTTTGTATGTTTTGTAAACGTTTATTAAAATCGCCCACCATGAGCTATATTTGTGTTCTTATATCTAGCCAGCATAATACAATGTGACGGTGCCTGGATACATGATGAGTATGAGTTTTGCCACCAGTGTACATCCAGATCAGCATGTATGATCAGGATCTGCACTGTTCGCCAGTACAACAATGAAACACCATTCATGCTTCTGACAAGCAATGCAGATCGTTATCAGGCTACACGAATGTACTACTTAATCTGGATCTTCACTATTCCATAAGCCCCATTTCTTCAGTCACAGCCATATATTACATTCTGAACATACTCTCACATCCTAACCAGCGCCGTAGCCACCTTGAGGCACACCGACCAAGTTGCCTAGGTGATATTTCCGGATTGTATTATTATTATTGTTATTATTATTTGTATGTTTTTATCACAAAAGCAGATCGTGAATGGACTATTAGTACCCATGTAACGTTATGACCCCGGTAGCAAATATCATCAAGTGTCCTACCATTCTCTATGATTGCAAAATGTTTCCTATCAAAAGGAGCAAACTATGTTGTCGAATATATTGTTCTAAAATACACCAGAACGCAGGAAATGCGATGTAGATTTTAAAATGCCCCCGCACCATCCTCACGTACTCCCTCGCTTCGCTGGGCCAATGTTATTGCCTCGGTGTTTTTCAGGCTAACTATGATGCATTTCCTGCGTGTTGTGTAAACTTTACACAAAAACTAAATTTATACGGAAACAAAACGCGACAATTTGTCAAGTATGTAATGACTGGATATACGCGTACCATACAAGTAAATATGACGATACGGCTAACAATATTTTGCCCAATGGCAGCATATTAAACAATATGAATATTGGACATACTTATATACAGTGAAACCTCTCTAATCCGGACTCCCTGGGGTCCCAATGGTGTCCGGCTTCGAGAGGTTTCACAGTAAATCAGGTATTTGATCATTCTGAGCCATGGTTGTGTGCTATGCGATCACGAACAGAAATTATCACCTGAGATAAATGACCAAGAAACTCATCAAAAATAATATCACAGGTGTTTTCCTGGTGTTCGGTTTAGAGAGGTTCCACTGTACGTATATTATTATATACGTACTTCTGTTCTCATTAAAATACAATGGAAAGCAAGCCGGCAATACTTTCCATACTGACGTCTGTAAGTTCATATTGGTCAGTGCCGGAACTACGTTTTGCCTCATCAAATATTTCGTTCATCGTTATAGGTTTTTGGTTAACAATAATACGAGCCGGTACTTGCACTGATGCTGCAGTCTGCGTCTGCGTAAAATGTTTCACGTCGAAAATTCCACCTGCTTCCTAACGAGATTCCATTCACCTCTAATTAGAGCTATCACATAAACATAATTTTCGTCTAGTAACCGACGCTTTTCTGAAACAAATGTTTTAACCAAATTCTCGAATTGATCATACGATTCTCCTTTGTTAATTTCACACACATTTACAAGTATTTACAACATTATCTTCAGATGTTTTCTAGGGTTTATTTACACAAAATCTGATATAAATGAAAGATGCATTTAGGGTTTTTAAAATAAATGTCTAAACTGGACTTTCAAGCTAAAATGTTTTGACCATGATCTGCAAAAGCAGTGAAACCGGTCTATGAAGATGTAAATTATAATGGAAACCTGCATTTTGTTGTATTTTTCATAAAAATATATGAACGTATCTTGAAATCAAAACATTCAAGATTAAATGTTTGATTTCAAGATATATATATTGCATTTAAGCTTGAAAGTCTATTTTAGCCATTTATTAAAACAAACACCATATACATTATTTTAAACATTTCGGCACAAGGCCTTAACAAAGGATTTACTGTCTACTAAATTCCAAGTGGCATCCATTTATATTATGAATAAACATACCGAAACGTTGGAAGAGTTGGTTCTTGGTTACTGAAGTATTGTTCAATCAATCTGATTGTATCTGCGTATGTGCATTGTAATCAATACAACCTTGTCTAATTGAATATATACATGTACGTATATGTCCATATGGAAGCAGTATAATAAACTGTGATATTGTATTTTTGTGTTAGACTATGTCAATATGTGGCTGTGACTGGTGAAATGGGTCAGATTGCGTCAATGAAACGCCCGCACTGCTTCTAACAATCAATATAATATATAATTATCCGACTACACGAGCGTGTTATGTGGTCAGGAGAGTACGGAGCCACGCATTAACAATTCGTTCCTACGAGAATACAATTCGTTCCCTCAATTTAATAATTCGTTCACACGAACTAACAATTCGTTCCCACGGGAACGAATTGTTAATTCGTGGGAACGAATTGTTATATCGTGGGAACGAATTGTTAATTCGAGGGAACGAATTGTTAAATTGAGGGAACGAATTGTCATTTCGTGGGAACGAATTGTTATATCGTGGGAACGAATTGTTAATTCGAGGGAACAAATTGTTAAATTGAGGGAACGAATTGTCATTTCGTGGGAACGAATTGTTATATCGTGGGAACGAATTGTTAATTCGAGGGAACGAATTGTTAAATTGAGGGAACGAATTGTTACTTCGTGGGAACGAAATAATAAAAAAAATCCATGTCCCCTGTGGGGCTCCGTAGGAGAGATACCGACCTATCTTACTCCCCAATTCTCCGGTGGCAGCCACATATGACAAACCCGGGTTTATTCCACATACACAGCGAACGTTCCATTCACCCGTGGAATGCGAGAACCGAACAACGTCTGCGAGAGTGAAGGTGTCTATGGGAATTTAACATGGGGAAATTGTTTGAATTTTAGAAATACTGGACCAATTTTCAAAATTTAACTTTTGTTTTCTTAGTTACATAATTTTCCCAGCTATCTAGCCAGTCAATTTCCATTTTATTTTTTTTCTCCTCCCACAGCTCGTCCCTCAGCTTTTTCCCTATGCTAAATTCCCATAGACAAATTCATTTTTCGTAATGAAATCAATATTTGACCAAATTTCACGAAACAAACGAAGGCTCATTCTTAAATTTTAATAAAATTTAATATTATCGAAAAGAATATTGTTTTTGCATTGTTTATATAGCCGTACAATTTAGGCAGGTTTCGTGAAACAGACAGTAATCATTGCTTTGTCAGATCGTGTCGCTTGTGTGCGCGGCTCTGGCATGAAAATGAAAACTAGCATGAAAATGAAAACGAATAATGACTCACATTTAAAATGTTTCATGTCATTAGTTACAAAGTGGTCAATATAGGTCAGAGGTTTAGGAGTTAAGTAAAGAAGTCAAACATAATGTAAGTGTATACTGATATCATATTAGTAAGCACAAACACAGCGATGACTGAGGAACATGCATAACAAAATAAGAACAAAATACACAAAGAACAGCGGTCCACAAAGGAAATAAACAGTACTTGAAATACAGAAAGATACAAATCTGACACTAGTTTAATTAACATAAATTAAATCAAATTAATAACCATGAACAAACACAACTGGTTTTCGGAACAGTAGTTACTTTTTAGTAGAATTAAATAAAAGTTTTATATAAACAATGCAACCTAATAAATACACATACCAACGAAACTGAGAATGAATTATATACATTAATCGCATTTCGTGCATGTCGGAAATTTTAGTACACCCTCGCAATCAAGTAATTTGACTTTTGGAGCCTCAGCTGTCAGCCAATCAAACTGCTTGATTTCTAGCACAATATTAGAGTACATGTATTTTGAAATAAGAAAATTGAAATTCGTTCCCACGAAATAACAATTCGTTCCTTAAATTTAACAATTCGTTCCCACGAAATAGCAATTCGTTCCCTCGAATTAACAATTCATTTTCACGAAATAACAATTCGTTCCCTCGAATTGATAATTAGTTCCCACGAAATAGCAATTCGTTCCCTCAATTTAACAATTCAAACAGCTTCAAAGTAGATCAAAGATGTTGCGCGCGCAGATGGGCGCCCACGAATTGTGAAATCGAGGGAACGAATTGTTAATTCGTTGGAACAAAATGTTAAATTGAGGAAACGAAATGTTATTTCGTGGGAACGAATTGCTAAATTGAGGGAACGAAATGTTATTTCGTGGGAACGAATTGTTATTTCGTGGGAACGAATTAATAAAACAGAATTATACGTCCCCTGCGGGGCTCCGTATTATTCGGCATAGAATGATTTAAATGCAGAAGAAATGCACTATTTAACGTTCTGATTTTAAAACTTCCCCCGATGAGCAAGCTATCCGACCCAACACCGAATAAACAATTAAGACACGAACATAATTTCAATGAATTAGCATTATCTGATCCAACTAGGACTATTCGGCATACATTACCAGCCCCAGCCCTCACCCCACCCACCGCCCACCGCCCACCGCCCACCGCCCACCGCCACCCCAACACATTTCAGAAGTGTTGACGATCATGTGTATCTAATTTACAGTTGAGAATGTGGAGAGGTTTCACTGTATAATAAAGTAACTATCATAAAATCCATATCATACAACATTAGACCTGGGAATTTCGTACAAAAAAACAACAAAAATCAGAATACAACATTTTGGTCCATGTATCCAAAGTGTAGAAGGCGAGGTTCTGACTTACGATACACTCTGAGTAATTTATATAATTTCAAAATTAACTGGAACAATTTGCTATCAATGTGCAGTCGCTTGGTATTTTGTGTACCATACAAAGCCTTGTGTTATTAAATACGTAATGTTTTGTTTCTCAATAACACATACAAGTGAATGCAAACAGTTGCATAATCCCGATTGACCATGTTTCTTGGCCACGCAGAAAATGGCCATTTTTTATTTTTCGGGGAGTATTCAGTGGCTGAGCAGCTGTCATCTGGTAGCTTTTATTTATATTTTCTATGAACGTCGAAAATTGTGGCCGTGACTGAAAAAATGGGGCTTATTTGCAACCAGTGTAGGTCCAGACCAGCCTGTGCATCAGCACAGTCTGGTCAGGAACTGCACCGTTCGCCATTCCATAAACGAAACACCCGTTATGCTTCTAACAAGGAATATAGCTTGTTATTCAAGAGTGTGCTATTTGACCATGTGTTACACTGACCACTAATCCAACAACTAAGCTCCAATTATTCAGTCACAGCCACAGTTAAGGTATATCCGTATGCTCATGCAATACAACATAGCCCTAGCACGAAGTTTACCACTTAATGCAACTATTGGCCGACTATGGTGTAGATGGCGCATTGCCAAGTACAATATCGCCTACATACCTTGCTATCGAATTATCAGACAGCTGGTTAGCACGTATAACTTTACATCCGTTTTGCGAAAAAGTTAAACTAAATGTGTCGTCGTTTTACTGTAATAACGCTGAATAGAGACATAGAGCTGACAACTAACGTAAATCCTTGCGCTGAATAAGTGGTTGGGCGGAAATCGTGAGCCGTCCGATTCAGAGAGGAAAACAAAGAGACAGTTTGATGGCGGCTGAAGAAAATCACAGCGATCAGCGTTGTCAGTACGACATCAAGAAAGCTACGTTAATGGGCGAAACATGTTACCTACTATATCGACATTGTGTCTGTGGAAAGTTCAAGGATATATATAATGCAGATTTAAGTCCATATGAAGAAGACGGCAAAGAAATACATTTTAATGATCAATGTTGTTATGAACAACTGGAACACCCGGATAATGTGTATACACTGGTCAAATGTTGTGTTTGCAAACATGACCGAACATAGGATATTACGATAGCGAACTGGAAGCGTTGATACTGAGGTAAGTTTGAATTTACCTATTTTTAGAATACAGTTTTTTAATAAAGATAGAATGTACATCTCGGCTGATTTGTGTTAAGGTATGTTGTACGTAAAAGAAAATATAGAACAAAGACAACACTCTGTCGATCGCCATGCATGTCATAGTAATGACGTCACTTGGGAAGGCGGGGCAAATTGTTAGGGTGGGCGGAGCGTATTGTTCCTTCGGAATAATGGTATTTCCGAGGTCCATGTATAAAAAGGGGTCTGCTACAGTCACATACAATATATTATATGATATACAACATCAATATACATAGTATTTCCTAGTGTTTATTGAAAAAAAAAAAAATAATCATGGGAAATTGGTTTGATACAAACAAGCAAGCAGAGGACAATGTGGATAACCGACTTCAGTTAGTAGCAGAAATGAACCACGGATCGCACTGTCAATATAAATCGCGCACAAAAACAGTTATATTTGAACATTTTAAGCGCGTATACATAATACTGGTCCGAGTGTGCCAATGTGGCAAGTATAACAATAAGGAACATTTCGTAAAACAAACAGAAATAAAAGTTCACAACATCGCGGACGGTGTAGAGCTGCATGTGAACGAAAGCTGTTATTACAAGCCAATAAGGATGCCCGATGGACGCGTTCAGCTGAAACGAATATGTTTTTGCCCGACAGACCTCTATGATCAGGTATATAATGCTGTACTGTATATTTGCCAAATATATACACGTTCCATGATGACGATTAACACGTCATGTGTTTGCTAATTATATACATATATATATTAAATACGTGAATAATGACCACCATTCAAACCCGCACAGCGTCGCCCGGGGCTGTGGTTGTAAAACGCCTTGAGCAGGTACACTACAGCCTACGCTAATCTTGCCGATATTTATCAGGCAGGTTGATTGACTGAGACTGAGCTGTGCGACAGCTCAGGCTCGGACAATCAAACTGCTTGATTGGCATTACCGATAGAAACGTTTATGATCTTGATGCAGTCGCTTGTAAACAATGTTCTCAGGGTCGAACTCGGGACATTTGATTGGATGAGACGAGCTGCGTCTCGGCCAGGCCAATAGTCTTAAAGTAGAACCTCTCTCAAGCGGACACTCTGGGACCTCACTATGTTTATATGGGTTTCACTGTAATGTATTTCATTGTCGTGTCTGCTTATGATTGAGAATGACACAAACGTGTCCACTGAGTGCTTGATTACAGTGGAATCTCTCTAATCCGGACACTATAGGAATGAATCGCATTTTTGTGGAATTTATCGGGGTATAAACTTGGAAAAGTCGCGGGAATACTGAACGAAGGCCGGAAGGCCTCGTCCAGTATTCCCGCGACTTTTCCAAGTTTATATCCCCGATAAATTCCACAAAAAGGCCATTCATTCCTTCAGTTATAATTCCAGCATTTGAAATAAATTCATCAAGAAAATGTGTTTATTTTCCGTTTTCTTAAGAATTATTTGAACTGCGCCTCACGGTTACGGAATGTAGTTCGGCGTGGGAGTTTACTGGGATATAAATTTTGGACAGAGACTTGCTACGGGCCAATCAAATGTTAGGGAATTGTGTAAATATTTTTGTGCTGGAATTATTAAACTGTGATCACTAGTTTTAATGCAGTCATGCTATTTGCACCACATATTTTATTTTCTGTGTTTCTGTATTACTACTCATATAATAAATAATACATGTACAATCCTATATTATAATCCTCGGGTTTGACAATAAGAGACAAAAAGTGATGTAATTTTGTAGAAAATGTGAGATTGTTTTATGAAAAATATGTACAGAAACTGATATTTTCTGTAAGTGATGAAATTTTCTGGAAATGTTGTAAATATTTTTCAACATATATCGCACATGTTCTTAGATACAAAATCACGACTTGTATCATATTGTCATTTTCGATTTCCAAAGGTAATTATTCTAAAATGCTGTCAGCCCACGTTTTATTAAAGACACATGCCCACTCAGTATGCACAAACTGTTCTTTATATCAGAGACATCATTTTGAGGCATTTTCCGGCAAAATAAACATTCATTCATCATTACCCCACGTATTGATTGGCGTTATGATACATTTTATATCAGACGTACAGTTCCATATTGATTTCAGGGGCGATATCCGTGTTTGCTTAAAATGTTAACGGACATTAATATTTATTCTCTGTATTTATTTTTTGATGTGCAATGATCATACTTTATAATTTTGTCGAAAATAATATTTTTTCAGGTGATATATAGTATAAATAATTAAAAATACCATGCCATACGAAATATAAAACAGCAGACGGGAATTGATATTCGTTTCCCGCATTATAATGGTTAATGTAAACGGTATATCTTATATTTGCAGCTCCGGATCAAATAGCCGGGATCGGAATATGGGAGGACCAGACACGGACCAACCGTTTCACAGTCGATGTGGGTAGAATTCGCCAGCGTCCAGTCCCCTTTCTCCAGCCACAGCTACACACGACAATCAACAGACGAGAATAAAACTACCCATATGGTGTTGTATGAATGTTCGACGAACGTTAGCAGGACACTATCAATCTGTCTATAGCAACAACGGACGGCGACATTATAAAAGAGCGAAAATATATTATCGTATGCTGTATGTTTATGTTTGTCTTGTTTCTTAAAGGTACATGTCCACTGAGTAGGCACAAACTGTTCTTTATAGGAATTAAATAAGTGTATAATTGTGTCACTATTTCGCCAGTTCTAAAAATTACGAGTGCCCGCGATACAGATATAACCATTTATTAACATTTATTTTACTGATAGTGACGCGCGGTGGTATCAGGCTATTTTTATATGCAAATGAGGCATGCTATTTTTTAATTATTTACACAAATTAAATGCGTCACCTACAAAAATAACATTTTCGACAGATTATAAAAAATATGATCATTGCACATCAAAAAATAAATACAGAGAATAAATAGTAATGTCTGTTAACATTTTAAGGAAACACGGTTATCGTCCCTGACATCAGTGTGTAAATTTAGGTCGGATCAATCAATACGTGGGGTAATGGCGAATGTATGTTTGTTTTGCCAGAAAATGTCTCAGATGATGTCTCTGATATAAAGAGCATGTTGTACCTATTGAGAGGGCATGTACCTTTAATACACATTGTTTCAGAACAGTGCATGTGAGGATTCTCGAGCGCGTTTAAACCTGTTTTATTGAGAGCCGTGTGAAATGAGGAAAACATGTAAAGGATAAAGTTTATTTCATCGTTATAGGTATTTGGTCAACAATAATACGAGCCGGTACTTGCACTGATGCTGCAGTCTGCGCCGGCATAAAATGTTTCACGTCGAAAATTGCACCTGCTTCCTGACGAGATGCCATTCACCTCTAATTAGAGCTATCACACAAACATATTTTTCGTCTAGTAACCGACGCAACATTCTTGCGCCGGTTACTAGACGAAAATGTGTTTATACAGTATCTTCTGCATGTAGCTGAATGGGAATTGATCAGGAATCAGGCGCCTATTTCGACGTGAAACGTTTTACGCCGATGCGGAGTACAGCACCAGTGACATATGAAGATGAAATATTTGGCAATATGCTTTTCTGAAAATAATGTTTTAACCAAATTCTGGAATTGATCATACGAGTCTCCGTTGTTAATTTCACACACATTTACAAGTATTTACAACACTATCTTCAGATGTTTTTTATGGTTTATTTACACAAAATCTGATATAAATGAAAGATGCATTTAGGGTTTTTAAAATAAATGTCTAAACTGGACATTCAAGCTAAAATGTTTTGACCATGATATGCAAAAGCAGTGAAACCGGTCTATGAAGATGTAAATTATAAAGGAAATATTTTTTTCATAAAAATATATACATTTATCCTGAAATCAAAACATTCTAGATTAAATGTTTGATTTCAAGATATATATTTATCCCGTCAACACCGTGCGTATGTGCCGTGAAACACGGTGCCGTGAATATTTTTTGATATCCTGTCAATACGACCTAATCACTGCGTATGAATATGTGCGGTGACTGGGGTTATTTGTTTGTATTTTTTTAAAAGCCATTTGTAGGTGTTGATGGGATAAATAGAATAGTAGGTTAGTGCCGTGAATGGAAAAAAATATCTGGCGCGGCGCGGAAACGGGATGTGCTCGGCAGAGCCTCGCCCATCCAGTTTGCCTTGCCAGATATTTTTTCCCATTCACGGCATTAACCTACTATTTTCTATATGAGATTTAAGCTTGAAAGTCCATTTTAGCCATTATAATGGAAACCGGTATTTTGTTGTATTTTTCATAAAAATATATGCACGTATCTTGAAATCAAAACATTCAAGATTAAATGTTTGATTTCAAGATATATATATTGCATTTAAGCTTGGAAGTCTATTTTAGCCATTTATTAAAACAAACACCTATACAAATTATTTTAAACGTTTCGGCACAAGGCCTTTATAAAGGATTTACTGTCTACTAAATTATATGTGGCATCCATTATATATTATGAATAAACATACACGTTGTGAAATCTAAAATGAATGTCACTTAGCGTTTATTAGACACTAATTCCTTGATAAAGGCATTGTGCCGAAACGTTGGAAGAGTTGGTTCTTGGTTACTGAAGTATTGTTCAACCAATCTGATTGTATCTGCGTATGTGCATTGTAATCAATACAACCTTGTCTAATTGAATACATACATGTACGTATATGTCCATACGGAAGCAGTTTAATAAACTGTGATATAACATAATAAACTTGTCTTTTTGTGTTAGACTATGTCAATATATGTGACTGTGTGGTTGGTGAAATGGGGTTTATGGGTTATGAGACCAGTGTAGATACAGATCGCACTACATCCGCTCAATCTGACCAGCATCTGAACGAATTGTTATATCATGGGAACGAATTGTTATTGTTAATTCGTGGGAACGAATTAATAAAAATAAATCCATGTCCCCTGCGGTAGGAGAGACACCGACCGCAAATATCATACTCCCCAGTTCTCCGATGGCAGCCACATATGACGAACCCGGGTTTATTCCACATACACAGTGGACGTTCCATTGATCCGTAGAATGCGAGAACCGAACACCGCCGGCGACCAGGTGTTTTTTCATAGTTTGCAATGGAGACGATCCCTCTCTATACCGGAAACCCTGGCGGCCCCATTGTGTTTAATTCAGTTGGGTTTCACTACTAATTATGTCATTGTCATGTCTTTTCGTGATTGAAAATGACAAATACTGTTCACGGAGTGCTTAATTACAGTGGAACCTCTCTAACCCGGACACCATGGGAACCTCACATGGCGTCCGGTTTAGAGAGGTAACACTGTATCTCAAATGAAAACGAATAATGACTCACATTTAAAATAATGTTTCATGTCATTAGTTAAAAAGTGGTCAAAAGAGGTCAGAGGTTTAGGAGTTGAGCAAAGAAGTCAAACATATGTTAAGTGTAGACTGATATCATATTACTAAAAACAAATACAGTCAAACCTGTGAATAAAG
Organism: Conchocele bisecta; assembly: GCA_029237695.1. Lineage (NCBI taxonomy): Eukaryota > Metazoa > Mollusca > Bivalvia > Lucinida > Thyasiridae > Conchocele > Conchocele bisecta. The sequence continues at coordinate 29,806,931 of CM055278.1, forward strand.
GCCAGTCATTGGAAGTGAAACATTTGGCCTTTGTTCACAGGTGGTATTTATTCGCAGGGTCATTTATATAGTAATTGTGCCATTGGGACAACAAATGTGGCCTTTACAGCTACGTGATTGCTATTCGGAGGTGGTATTTAGCACAGGTTCGAATGTACAGCGATGGCTGAGTAACATGAACAACAAAATAAGAACAAAATACACAAAGAATAGCGGTCCACAAAGGAAATAAACAGTATTTGAAATACAGAAAGATAAAAATATGTAACGAATCCCCACAACTATTCCACGATGAATTGACGAGATAACAGTCCCAGCAGAAAAACATAAATCATACTGAAGTACAATGATGCAAAGGAGCCACATTGGAAGGGTCAGTGAACAAAACAGTCCACTGAGACGGTTTGATATGTGATACAGTGTATATACTATTGAAAAATACTTCGTTAAGGTTTTTATATCATATATCTCTACAATCAAAGTCATTTTGACTCGACACTTCATGTGCGTCGTTTTTATATGCAGCATCTTTATTTATTCTACCCATATATCCAAGGTCAATGCAATGACTTTGAAAAACTTCATTAACGTTTCTGAAGAAAGACGCATTACACTTTTTGACTACCATATAGCTATGCAACCCTAAATGTATGTAAAGCATTTGAAATTGCTACAATGGTACCAGCTATATGTTTCTGAAGCACACAGGCCCTCTTACGCATTTGCTTTGAACATTTCGTTAACTGTCTGTGTCATTGACGGAAGTATGAGATATCGCACGATTGTCTCATGTAGAAACACACACATTGGAGAAGTGAGCACCTAATAGGATCCAAAACGCCAGTAAAACACCTGTCATGCCTCTAACAAACGTTAAATAGAGGATCGTACATGAGTGATGATTTAATATAGTTATTAAACGAGTTTACTGATTTCATAAGAAACGAGGCAACGGCGCGTTTCTTATGAAATTAGTCAATGAGTTTTATAAATACCTTACCGAATTATCACACATATTGGATTTTATTTATTACATACGGACAACATCATGCATTGAACATTTACTGATCACCAAACATGTTTTCTGTAAATGAGCAAAGTTGCATATTTATTACACTACTGTCTGTTTCACGTTTTGCTGCCGATGATCTTTTGGCTACGAACACATTAAATCTTAAGAATATTTAAATGAAGTACTTTTTTTATCAATAACAAAAAGTGAACTTCGGCCCCCAGAAATAATTTGACGAAATTCCAAAAATTATTGATTTTATTTATAAAAATTCCTATGGTAATTTAACATGGGGCCAGAGAATGATGAGGGTCAACAAACGAAAAAGAAAAAAGAAAATGAAATTAACTCCGAAACCGGGCTAAATAGCTTGGAAATAAGGTAACTAAGAAAAAAAATATTTAGATTGGAAACTCGGTCCCCAAATTACATTTTATCCACTATACTAAGCGCCGGCAAAAACACAAAAAAACATGCATATTTATCATAGAGAACTACAGCACTCGTACAGCTGTTGTAACATTATTAAAAGTATGTACCATTCACAACCGGTGGTGAACGGTCCCATAGAGCAAGCAGCACGCCACAAGAAATTAGATTTGATTCGCTATTGGTACGCCTTTTACGTGACAGGTTCAAACATTATATATATACAATTACACATGCACATACGTATTCAAGAACATATCAAATGTATAGACAGCATAAAGCGCAATGAGTAACCAAATTGATATAAATCCTGGCTATTCCAGTTAACCATTTAACAAGGAGTTCCATACATCACTTGCATGTAAATATATTATTTTAAAAGGATTTTATATTCACGCGGATAATGTCGATAAAGACACATATGACGACGAGTTAAACGTACCTGCATTTATTTTAATTAGAAAATGCGAATGTGAAAGGCGCACAGACCAGTCAGCATTAATTGATGAGGACACATTTACACTATGGCAGTTTGATGATTATAATGATGGAATTGAGCTACACATTGATAACTGTAAATACAAAACAAGACCGCTGTCGGCTAAAGGGACAAGAGTTAGATGTATACTTAAGTTATACTGTAGCTGTCCTCGTGAATATGCAACAAATCTGCGATGATTATGGTGATGTTTGACAAGGTGAGTTAACCATTTCATTTTAAAATATAAATAAATGTATCTGACATTGCATTGACGGTTCCATTTAAATGTTGGTGAAATTACTGATTAATCATAGAGTATACGTTCGCTTTTGTTGAAGACTTGTTGACTTCCAATGTTGGAAATATGTTATAGGTACTTTACTTAGAAACAACACCTATTTAAATGAGTGTATGAAAGAAATGTAATATGTATGCCATGTGTGACAACACAAATGTAGCCTTTACAGCCAGGTGATTGCTATTCGGAGGTGGTCTTCAGCACAGGTTCGACTGTACAGCGATGACTGTGTAACATGAACAACAAAATAAGAACAAAATACACAAAGAACAGCGTTCTGCAAAGGAAATAAACAGTACTTGAAATACAGAATGATAAAAATATGTAACGAAGCCCCACAACTATTCCACAATGAATTGACGAGAAAATAACAGTCCCAGCAGGAAAACAAAAATCACAATGAAGTACAATGATGCAAAGAAGCCGCATTGGAAGGGTCAGTGAACAAAACAGTCCACTGAGACGGTTTGATTTGTGATACAGTGTATATAATATTGAAAAATACCTAGTGCCTCAAAAAGAAAGTTTTGCACAATTATGGATACGAGTTTAAATTCCTCTGAAACTTCGTTAAGGTTTTTATATCATATATCTCTGCAATCAAAGTCATTTTGACTTGACACTTCGTGTGCGTCGTTTTTATATACAGAATCTTTATTTATTCTACCCATATATCCAAGGTCAATGCAATGACTTTGAAAAACTGCATTAACGTTTCTGAAGAAAGACGCATTACACTTTTTGACTACCATATAGCTATGCAACCCTAAATGTATGTAAAGCATTTGAAATTGCATGTGCTTCAATGCTACCAGCTATTTGTTTCTGAAGCACACAGGCTGCCAACATACCAATGGTCAATGTCCAATCAGTTTGAAATTTGCCTTTACCGTTTTAAATAGCTTATATATCTCTAATCACCTAATCTCTCTAACTTTCTAACCACGTATCTCTCTTACCACATGCATGCGCCCCCACCCCTGCCGAGATGAATGCACAAGAGGACCATCAATACACTCAGGGACTGACTATCAAGTTCCCGCGGGTCGAATGGAGACAGCAACGAGTGTACGAATAGTTGTATGTAAGTCTTAAGTAACATGACTCCAAATAGCGATGTGAACTCGGACAGTGAATTCGACGCATTTGCGCTGAACATTTCGTTATGATAGATATCTGTCATTGACGGAAGTATGAGATATCGCACGATTGTCTCATGTAGAAACACACACATTCGAGAAGTGTGCACCTAATGGGATCCAAAACGCCAGTAAAACACCTGTCATGCTTCTAGCAAACGTTATGTAGAGGATCTTACATGAGTCATGATTTAATATAGTTATTAAACGAGTTTACTGATTTCATAAGAAACGAGGCAACGGCGCGTTTCTTATGAAATTAGTCAATGAGTTTTATAAATACCGTACCGAATTATCACACATATTAGATTTTATTTATTACATAAGGACAGCATCATGCATTGAACATTTACTGATCACCAAACATGTTTTCTGTAACTGAGATAATTTGCATATGTAATACACTACTGTCTGTTTCACGTTTTGCTGCCGATGAACTCTTGGCTATTAACACATTAAATCTTAAGAATATTTAAATGAAGTACCTTTTTATCAATAACAAAAAAGTGAACTTCGGCCCCCAAAAATAATTTGATGAAATTCCAAAAAGTATTGATTTTATTGAGAAAAAACAACTTTGTTATGGTAATTTAACATGGGGCTCTAGAGAATGAGGAGGGTCAAAAAAACGAAAAAAGAAAATGAAATTAACTAAATAGCTTGGAAATAAGGTAAATAAGAACACAAATTTAGATTGGAAACTCGGTCCTCAAATTGCATTTTAGCCACTATGCTAAGCGCCGGCAAAAACGGTCCCATAGAGCAAGCAGCACGCCACAAGAAATTCGATTTGATTCGCTATTGGCTATTGGTACGCCTTTTACGTCACTCAAATAAATGACAGGTTCCAACATTCAATCTATGTAACTACACAAAAACATATGTATTCCAGAACATATTAAACTAGATTGGTCAGTAAGCGAGGCTTACGGAATATACCCCCCGCGTGGGCCCAGGTACCCCTAAAATATGTACAAATTTCCAAGTGTGTGGGCTTGTGACCTTGACTCTGGGATTAGCGCGAGCGGCATGAACGTGAATTTGTCACAGGGTGGTAGAGGTCCATTGGAGCAATGAGTGTGTGAAATGTGAAGCAGATCCGAGCAAGGAAATAGAAGTTATAACCGATTTCTTCTGATGTTACGTTTTAAAAAAAAAAAAATTTGTAATGTTTGACTACCGTATAACCTCGAAATTAACGCCCCCGGAGGAAGGCGTTAACATTTTACAAAAGGGGGGGGGGGCGTTTAATTTAGCCAGTTGGGGGCTTTAAAAAAAAAAAAAATTAAAAAAAAAAAAAAAAAAAACAAAAAAAAAAAAAAAAAAAAAAAAATTAAAAAAAAAAAAACAAAAAGAAAAAAAAAAAGAAAAAAAAAAAAAGAAAAATTACCAAAGACGGCCAATTTCAAAACACAAATAGGATTTTAAGGATTATTTGTGTTTGAAATTGGCGGTCAATTGGTAAAATTATTATTATTTTTATTTTTTATTAATTGGGGGGGGGGGGGGGGGGGGGGTGGTTTATGCCAGTAAAAAAGAAAAAAAAGAAAAAAAAAAAAGAAAAAAAAAAGAAAAAAAAAAAGAAAAAATTACCAAGGACCGTCAATTTCAAACACAAATTTAGGGATTTAAAGCATTATTGTGTTTGAAATTGGCGTCATAGTAAAATTATTATTATTTTTTTTTTTATTTTTTTTAATTGGGGGGGGGGGGGGTGCGTTTATTAGCCAGGTAAAAAAGAAAAAAAGAAAAAAAAAAAAAAAAGAAAAAAAAAAAAAAAAAAAAAAAAAAAATTACCAAGGACCGTCAATTTTCAAACACAAATAAGGATTTTAAGGAATATTTGTGTTTGAAATTGGCGGTCATTGGTTAAAATATTATTTGTTTTTTTTTTATTTGGGGGGGGGGGTGGGGGGGTGGGGGGGGGGTTTATTAGCCAGTAAAAAAAAAAAAAAAAAAGGAAAAAAAAAAAAATAAAAAAAAAAAAAAAAAAAGAAAAAAAAAAAAATTTCCAAGGACCACCAATTTCAAACAAATAAAGATTTAAAGACTATTTGTGTTTGAAATTGGGCGGTCAATTTGGAATGTGTAGCGGTCAGAAAAATCCCCCCCTGCCCACGAAATCCCCCCGGGGGGGAGTTTGGGCTTTTGCCTAGTTTCCCCCGCTTTTCCCCCCCGGGGGGGATCTGGGCCGGCCCGAAAATCCCCCACCCCCCCGGGGGGATTTCCAACTTTTCAACTTTTTCCCCCCACCAGTCAGAAATCCCCCCCCCATTTTTTTTTTCAAACAATGACAGGTTAAATGCTATTAGCAATACCCATGAGATTGAAGTATTTGTTAAGAATGTATCGCGGCTATATGTAAGGATATCAGTTTGAGAGTGAGTTTGGCCGGCCGATCCCCCCCCCCTCATATTTTTTTTTCAACAATGACAGGTTGAATGCTGAATTAGCAGGTTAAAATTAGCATCTAACATGCTACCGAAGTTTTTTGAAGTATGTTTTGATGGCTGTATATAGATAAAATTTCAGTTTTGATGGGGGGGGGGGAGTTTGGGCCGGCCCGAAATCCCCCCACACCCAATTTTTTTTTTTTCAACAATGACAGGTTTAAATGCTGAATTTAGCAGATTAAAATTAAAACATGATACTGAAGTATTTGAATTAAGTATGGTTGGATATATTATATATATATAATAAATGGAGGGGGGGGGGGGGGTCAGTTTGAGGGGTCCGGGGGGGGGGGGGGGAGTTTGGGCCGGACCCGAATCCCCCCCCCATATTTTTTTTCAACGATGACAGGTTGAATGCTGAATAAGCAGGTTAAATTAGCAACTAACATGCTTACCGAAGTTTTTGAAGTATGTTCGATGGCTGTATATAGATAAAATTTCAGTTTATTTGATGGGGGGGGGGGGGGGGGGGGGGAGTTTGGGCCGGCCAGAAATCCCCCCCCATATTTTTTTTCAACGATGACAGGTTGAATGCTGAATTTAGCAGATTAAAATTAGCAACTAACATGCTACGAAGTATTTGAAGTTAATGTTTGATGGCTGTATATAGATAAAATATCAGTTTGAGGGGGGGGGGGGGGTTTGGGTTTCCGGGCCCGAAATCCGGCCCGAAATCCCCCCCCCCCATATTTTTTTTTCAACGACGACAGGTTTGAATGCTGAATTAGCAGGTTAAAATTAGCAACTAACATGCTACCAAAGTATTTGAAGTATGTTTTGATGGCTGTATATAGATAAAAATTTCAGTTTGATGGGGGGGGGGGGGGGGGAGTTTGGGCCGGCCCGAAATCCCCCCCCCCCATTTTTTTTTTTTCAACAATGACAGGTTAAATGTGAATTAGCAGATTAAATTAACATGATACTGAAGTATTTGAATTAAGTATGATTTGATATATATATATATATAAATCAGGTGAGTTGGGGTTTTGGGGGGGGGGGGGGGGGGGGAGTTTCGGGGAGTTTGGGCCGGCCCGCCCGACCCAATCCCCCCCCCCATATTTTTTTTTCAACGATGACAGGTTGAATGCTGAATTAGCAGGTTAAATTAGCAACTAACATGCTACCGAAGTTTTTGAAGTATGTTCGATGGCTGTATATAGATAAAATTTCAGTTTGATGGGGGGGGGGGGGGGGGGGGGGGGTGTGGGGGGGGAGTTTGGGCGGCCCGAAATCCCCCCCCATATTTTTTTTTTCAATGATGACAGGTTGAATGCTGAATTAGCAACTAACATGCTACGAAGTATTTGAAGTATGTTTGATGGCTGAATATATAAGATAAAATAATTCAGTTTGAGGGGGGGGGGGGGGGTTTGGAGAGGGGGGGGGGGGGGGGGGGAGTTTGGGCCGGCCCGAAATCCCCCCCCCCCATATTTTTTTTTCAACGATGACAGGTTGAATGCTGAATTAGCAGGTTAAATTAGCAACTAACATGCTACCAAAGTTTTTGAAGTATGTTCGATGGCTGTATATAGATAAAATTTCAGTTTGATGGGGGGGGGGGGGGGGGGGGGTTTGTTGGGGCCGGCCCGAAATCCCCCCCCCCCATATTTTTTTTTCAATGATGACAGGTTGAATGCTGAATTAGCAGATTAAAATTAGCAACTAACATGCTACCGAAGTATTTAAGTATTTGAAGTATGTTTGATGGCTGTATATAGATAAAATTTCAGTTTGATGGGGGGGGGGGGGGGGGGGGAGGGGGGGGGGGGGAGTTTGGGCCGGCCCGAAATCCCCCCCATCCCCCCCCCATATTTTTTTTGTTTCCAACAATGACAGGTTAAATGCCTGGAATTAGCAGGTTTAAAATTAGCAACTAAACATGCTACCGAAGTTTTTGAAGTATGTTTGATTGCTGTATATAGATAAAATTTCTGTTTGATGGGGGGGGGGGGGGGGGGGGGGGGGGGGAGTTTGGGCCGGCCGAATCCCCCCCCATATTTTTTTTTCAGCGATGACAGGTTTGAATGCTGAATTAGCAGGTGAAATTAGCAACTAACATGCTATCGAAGTATTTGAAGTATGTTTGATGGCTGTATATAGATAAAATTTCAGTTTGAATGGGGGGGGGGGGGTGGATTTTGGGCTTTTTGGGCCCGGCCCCGAAATCTCCCCGGACCAATCCCCCTCCCCCCCCCCCCATATTTTTGTTTCAATGATGACACGGGTTGAATGACTGAATTAGCAGATTAAAATTCGCAACTAACATGCTACCGAAGTTTTTGAAGTATGTTTGATGGCTGTATATAGATAAAAATTTCAGTTTGATGGGGGGGGGGGGGGGGGAGTTTGGGCCGGCCCGAAATCCCCCCCCCCATACCCCCCATATTTTTTTTTTTCAACGATGACAGGTTGAATGCTGAAATAGCGGTTTAGGTTAAATTAGCAACTAACATGCTACCGAATGTTTTTTGAAGTATGTTTGATGGCTGTATATATGATAAAATTTTCAGTTTGATGAGGAGGGGGGGGGGGGGGAGTGTTTGGGCCGGCCCAAAGTCCCCCCCCCCCCCACACGAAATTTATATATATATCCGTCATACATTTAGCAATTAACCTGCTAAATTCAGCATTATTATATATAAACCCGTCAGCGTTGAAAAAAAAAGTTTTTGATGTATGTTTGATGGCTGTATATAGATAAAATTTATTTCAGTTTGATGAGGGGGGGGGGGGGGTGGGGGGGGGATTTCGGGCCGGCCCAAACTCCCCCCCCCCCCCCCCCCCCACCCCCCCCCCCCCCTTCAACTGATATTTTGTCTATTATATAGCCGCCATAACATACTTCAAATACTTCAATCTCATATTAGTTGCTAATTTAGCATTTAACCTGCTAATTCAGCATTATTTTAACTTGTTGTGCTTGTGAGCGTTGAAAGAAAAATATGGGGGGGGGGGGGGGGGGATTTCGGGCCGGCCTAAAGTCACCCCCCCCCCCCCCCCCCCCCCCCCCCCCCCCCCCCCCCCCCCCCCCCCCCCCCCCCCCCCCCCCCCCCCCCCCCACCCCCCCCCCCCCCCCACCCCCCCCCCCCCCCCCCCCCCCCCCCCCCCCCCCCCTCCCCCCCCCCCCCCCCCCCCCCCCCCCCCCCCCCCCCCCCCCCCCCCCCCCCCCCCCCCCCCCCCCCCCCCCCCCCCCCCCCCCCCCCTCCTCCCCCCCCCCCCCCCCCCCACAAAATATATATATATATCAATCATACTTCAGTATCCTGTTAGTTGCTAATTTCAACCTGCAAATTCAGCAATTTAAACCTGTCAATGTTGAAACAAAAATATGGGGGGGGGGGATTTCGGGCCGGCCCAAATGTCCCCCCCCCCCACACATGAAACTCATATTTATATATATATATCTGTCATACATACATCAAATACTTCAATCACATGTTAGTTGCTGATGTAGCGATTAACCTGCTAATTCAGCATTATTTAACCAGTCATTGTTGAAAAAAAATATGGGGGGGGGGATTTCGGGCCGGCCTAAACTCCCCCCCCCCCCCCCTCAAACTGATATTTATCTATATATATAAATCCATCATACCTACTTCAAATAATTCAATATCATGTTAGTTGCTAATTTCAACCTGCTTAATTCAGCATTAATTTACCTGTCCGCGTGAAAAAAAAAAATAATTGGGGGGGGGGGGGGGATTTCGGGGCGGCCCAAAGTCCCCCCCCCCCACATGAAAACTATCATATTTATATATATATCTGTCATACATACATCAATCACTTCAATCACATGTTAGTTGCTAATGTATCGATTAACCTGCTAATTCAGCATTATTTAACCAGTCAGCGTTGAAAAAAAAAAATATGGGGGGGATTTCGGGCCGGACCCAAACTCCCCCCCCCCGAAAACCCCCCCGAAAAACTGCTTATTTTTTCTATATCTAGCCGCCATTCTTACTTATCAAATACTTCAATCTCATATTAGTTGCTAATTTAGCATTTAACCTACCATTGTTTGAAAAAAATATGGGGGGGGGGATTTCTGACTGGCGGGGGGGAAAGTTGACTAGTTGGAAATCCCCCCGGGGGGGATTTTCGGGCCGGCCCAGAATCCCCCCCGGGAGGGGGGATTTCTGACTGGGGGGGAAAGTGGCCTGCTACAATTGGTTTAAAAAAAAAAAAATTATTTGGGGGGGGTAGGGGGGGGGGCGTTTATTAGCCATTAAAAAAAAAAAAAAAAAAAAAAAAAAAATTAAATGTACCTTTTTTCCAAGGACCGCCAATTTCAAAGACAAATAAGGAATTTTTTTTTTTTATTTTTTGGGGGGGGGGGGGGGGAGGGGGGGGGGGGTGGGGCGTTTATTAGGAGGGAGGGGGGCGTTTAAGCCAAGGTTATACGGTATGTATGTGACGTTGACCTCGAGATCAGCGGGGATTTGTCACAGCATATGAAATATTAAGTATTTTCCATGAAAGAAATAGAAGTTATAACATATTTCTCTGATGTTAAGTTTTGTAAAGAGACTAAGTATGTGACCTTGACCTTGGGAGCAGCGGGGGTTGGACACTCGTAGATTTGTGACAGCATGATAGTACAACTTAGAGGAATGCACAAGTGAAATAATAAGAATTTTCAATGAAGGAAATAGAAGTTATAACTTATTTCTCTGATGTTAAGTTTTGTAAAGAGTATTTGACCTTGACATTGGGATCAGCGGGGGTTGGACGGTCATGGATTTTGCACAGCATGGTAGTAGAGCCTTACAGGAATGCATGTGTGAAATATTAAGCATTTTAGATGAAGGAAATAGAAGTTATAACAATATTTCTCTGATGTTAAGTTTTGTAAAGAGACTAAGTATTTGACCTTGACCTTGGGATCTGCGGGGGTTGGACGGTCGTGGATTTGGCACAGCATGGTAGTAGAGCCTTACAGGAATGCATGTGTGAAATATTAAGCATTTTAGATGAAGGAAATAGAAGTTATAACAATATTTCTCTGATGTTAAGTTGTGTAAAGAGTATTTGACCTTGACATTGGGATCAGCGGGGGTTGGACGGTCATGGATTTTGCACAGCATGGTAGTAGAGCCTTACAGGAATGCATGTGTGAAATATTAAGCATTTTAGATGAAGGAAATAGAAGTTATAAACAATATTTCTCTGATGTTAAGTTTTGTAAAGAGTATTTGACCTTGACATTGGGATCAGCGGGGGTTGGACGGTCATGGATTTTGTGCACAGCATGGTAGTAGAGCCATTACTTGGAATGCATGTGTGAAATATTAAGCATTTTAGATGAAGGAAAATAGAAGTTATAACAATATTCTCTGATGTTAAGTTTTGTAAAGAGACTAAGTATTTGACCTTGACCTTGGGATCTGCGGGGTTGGACGGTCGTGGATTTGGGCACAGCATGGTAGTAGAGCCTTACAGGAAGGCATGTGTGAAATATTAAGCATTTTAGATGAAGGAAATAGAAGTTATAACAATATTTCTGATGTTAAGTTTTGTAAAGAGTATTTGACCTTGACATTGGGATCAGCGGGGGTTGGACGGTCATGGATTTTGCACAGCATGGTAGTAGAGCCTTACAGAAATGCATGTGTGAAATATTAGCATTTTAGATGAAGGAAATAGAAGTTATAACAATATTTATCTGATGTTAAGTTTTGTAAAGAGACTAAGTATTTGACCTTGACCTTGGGATCTGCGGGGGTTGGTTACGGTCGTGGATTTGGACAGCATGGTAGTAGAGCCTTACAGGAAGGCATGTGTGAAATATTAAGCATTTTAGATGAAGGAAATAGAAGTTATAACAATATTTCTCTGATGTTAAGTTTTGTAAAGAGACTAAGTATTTGACCTTGACCTTGGGATCTGCGGGGGTTGGACGGTCGTGGATTTGGCACAGCATGGTTAGTAGAGCCTTACAGGAATGCATGTGTGAAATATTAAGCATTTTAGATGAAGGAAATAGAAGTTATAAGAATATTTCTCTGATGTTAAGTTTACGGACTAAGTAATTGACCTTGACCTTGGGATCTGCGGGGGTTGGACGGTCGTGGATTTGGCACAGCATGGTAGTAGAGCCTTACAGGAATGCATGTGTGAAATATCAAGCCAATTTTAATGGACTGAAGGAAAAGTAGAAAGTTTATAACAATATTTCTTCTGATGTTAAGGTTTTAATCCGGACGGACGGACGCACGGAAACTCCCACGGACGGAGAGCACGGACGGACCGGACGGACGGACGGAACGGACGGACGGACGACGGAAAACTGGAAACCAACCTGACCATCCAGTATACCCCCCCCCTCCAACTACGTTTGCGGGGGGTATAGGTATAATGAATAGACTAGCCATATAGTCGCAACTGGAGTAACAAAATGAATTGATATTAATCTGGTTTTTGATTGTAAATTTAATGTCAGAAATTGTTTGACAGTGAGGCCGGTGGTTTATTTTTTACTCAAATGCTATATATAGCATTTAAAGCTTGGGAATTTTGTCCTGCAAAACAACTTCATGAATTGTTCAGGTGCAAATGCAAATGCTAAACAACCACACGTATCATACAGCGATTAGTGGCGTCTATATCACGTGACATACGTACATTATTATATGGCAGCCATACAACAATTTGATACGCACTTTTCAAGAAGGAGGCAATGATGGCTAGACACCCAAACACCACCAGCAATAACGCGTACTCAAATGGACGGAACCGTCGAGATACCAGTCCGGTTTTTTTGGTTGGAAACTTTAGTCCTATGGTAATTATATTTTTGGGTGGCTAACGCTCCATTGCTGGGGCTCAAAGGAAACAGAGAGGTTAATTATAAGCCCCACGGGAGTTGTGGGATCTGAATAGGGAGATTATTATAGGTTTGGTCAAATGTTTACCTTCAAGAGTCGTTTGTACCAGTCTATCCCAGTTTGACAATGCGTATCCGTATGTATTGTGTTGTTAAGCGAAATAAAAACCAAGCTTAGATAAAAAGTAAAGGTGTAGTTTAAATGGCAAATCATCATAAATTCATTTATATGTGACCATACCATTTGTATCAGTTTCAAATGCTACGACGGTCACATTCGGTGACAATTGGGTGAGGTGGGAGGTTAGCGTTTTACAGGCAACAAGCCATCGATTATGCATACGGTAAGGATGATACGATCAAATGTGGAGTAACAACATTATTAAACACCTCTGTCGAATTTTGTCCCGGCAACGAGCATATTGATATGGAACTTTCTAAATACAACCTGCATATCATAACTATAATAAAAACTGTTTGCGAATGGGAAAACCAATGAAATACTTGTGGTGCTGTGGATGTTTATCTGGATGAACTTTTTAAAAAAAGGTGTTGTTGAATTATTATTATATGCTATGGACATTAAACGGTTTAAGTGGAAATTTTCATATTCAAACAATTGCCGTTTTGCACAAATTCAAACTACGCATTGATTAAAATATGCATATACCTCGTTTGATAACGTTGTTAATCGAACTACACTAAAATATAGTGTTTCGCTATAACATTGGCAAAAACCAAGGGTAGTTATAATGTCTTGAGCGTTTTGACACTATATAAAACGCATCCAACGATATATACAGGGCTGGAAGAGTGTTTTTGTTTAACAATTACAATTAAAAATTGTGTAACATCTTTTGTCATTACAATTGACGATCTAAATGCTCTCATGTAAAACTTTTTCATAAGTAACATGTATTTGTTAAACCACGTAATACAGGGTAGTTGTAAACAATAAATTACACATTACTAGAAGAATAAAACAAAAAATATGTTGTGTTAAAAATTTAATCCTTTAATCTACTTCAATGCTGGATTACGAGTTCCACGTCTGTATTAAAATTTGCCAAACATTTTATTCAATTTGTTTTATTTATTAATCATTGACAAATATATTGTTACCTACCACTTCATTTGAAACCGCCGTCTCGACAAAATAAAGGTTCAACTGAGTTGGTAAGCAATAAACATTTTGTTATGATTAATTAAAAAAAGAAAATAATGATTTCTTTCTGTCTCCAAGGAAAATAGTTTGATCTTTTTGTATAGAAATGTAGGTAAACAAATAAAAAATAAAAGGAAGGCTCAAATTAATTCAATGGTCACAACATATTACTTTGTCAATCTGAGAAAAATAACAAGGCAAAATACGGCAATACGCCGAAAAGCGTACCTTGAATAAAGTGGAATGCCTCTTAATTGGTCTATTGTGACAAATTGACGGAATAACTTGCTAATAACCATCCCCTATGTGACTAAAATCGGGTGGATAATAATAATTAAATACAGGTTTAATTTGTAAATAAAAAATACATACATTAACAC